>JAANYP010001482.1:0-87498 GCA_020465985.1 Centrapalus pauciflorus | reverse complement strand
CATAGAATAAGTAATCAAGTAACAAACAGCATCAGATGTTTTCCATACAGTCAGTAACAATCACCAATAAGGTATCGAAACATATGCAAGTGAGTACACAATCTGTCACATCAACAACCGGTCCTGAGCAATCCAAGTAATCAAGAACATTCAGGCAGCATTGGTCCGTGTTCCAGAAGTGACAAATCATACGTTCCTAGCATACAATTAAGTAATCAAGGACAAGCTGCAGCAGATGTTTTCAAGACAAGTCAGTATCAATCACCGATAAGTACCGAAACATTGCAATTAAAAGTATGCATATCTGGGTACTGCAAGCGGTCCTGAGCAATGCAGTAACAAGGAATGTGCAGTAGGAGTTGTGTACCACTTTCAGCAGTGTCTAATCATAAGTTCCTAGCATAGAAGGTAAGTAATCAAGAACAGAACAGCATGATGTTCACAGACAGTAGTAAACAAATCACCAATAAGTAACAAACATATGCAAGTGAGTGCAGCAATGCTTCATCCTGCAGTCACAATGATAACAAGGAACAGCAGGCACAGTGTTCCATCAAGGCATGTCTATATAAGGCACATACGACAGAGTACACAGTAACAAAAGTAGTCCAACAGTAGATAACAATGCATCGATGTAACGACATATGCACAGTAGTATCAACACACCAAGCGGTCCTGCAATGCAATGCAAGTAATGCAAGGAACGGCAAGCAAGCCAGTTGTACACTTTCCGGGCAGCTGTCGTATCGTAAGTTCCATAGCATACATTAAGTATCAAGGAACAAACACATCAGATGTGTCCATACAGTCAGTAACAATCACCCAAGCCGTACCGAAACAATATGCAAGTAAGTAATGAAATCTGTCACACACGGCGGTCCCCTTTTGAAAAGGGGCAAATTGGCACTAACAAGGACGTGCAGCAGCAGTTGCTCCACTTTCACAGCAGTGGTCTGTCATAAGTTCACCTAGCATAAAATTAAGTAAATCAAGGAACCAACAGCAGCAAGATGTTTCCATACAATCCAGTAGCAATCAACCAATCAGTACCGGAAACATATGCAAGTTAAGTAATGCATCTGTCACTGCAGAAGCGGTCCTGAGCATGCAAGTTAACAAGGAACGGGCAGCAGCAGTTTGTCCACTTTCTTCAGCCGTGTATCATAAGTTTCCAATGCTAGGAACTTATGATAGACACTGCTGAAAGTGGACAACTGCTGCTGCACGTTCCTTGTTACTTGCATTGCTCAGGACCGCTATGAGTGACAGATTGCATTACTTACTTGCATAGGTTTCGGTACTTATTAGTGATTGATACTGACTTGTATGGAAACATCTGATGCTGTTTGTTCCTTGATTACTTAATTGTATGCTAGGAACTTATGACAGACACTGCTGAAAGTGGACAACTGCTGCTGCACGTTCCTTGTTAGTTGCATTGCTCAGGACCGCTATGAGTGACAGATTGCATTACTTACTTGCATATGTTTCGGTACTTCTTGGTGATTGTTACTGACTTGTATGGAAACATCTGATGTTGTTTGTTCCTTGATTACTTAATTGTATGCTAGGAACTTACGATAGACACTGCCGAAAGTGGACAACTGCTGCTGCACGTTATTTGTTACTTGCATTGCTCAGGACCGCTGTGACTGACAGATTGCATTGCTTACTTGCATATGTTTCTGTACTTTTTGGTGATTGTTTCTGAGTTGTATGGAAACATCTGATGTTGTTTGTTCCTTGATTACTTAATTGTATGCTAGGAGATAGGCACTGCTGACTTACTTGCATATGTTTTGGTACTTATTGGTGATTGTTACTGACTTGTATAGAAACATCTGCTGCTTTTTGCTTGATTACTTAATTCTATGCTAGGAACTTATGATAGACACTGCTGAAAGTGGACAACTCCTACTGCACATTCCTTGTTACTTGCATTGCTCAGGACCGCTGTGAGTAACAGATTGCATTACTTAATTGCACATGTTTCGGTGCTTATCGGTGATTGATACTGACTTGTCTTGAAACATCTGCTGATGCTTGTTCCTTGATTACTTAATTGTATGCTAGGAACGTATGATTTGCACTTCTGAAACTGGACAACTGCTGCTGCATGTTCCTTGATTACTTGGATTGCTCAGGACCTGTGTGAGTGACAGATTGTGTTACTCACTTGCATATGTTTCGATACTTATTGGTGATTGTTACTGACTTGTATGGAAACATCTGATGCTGTTTGTTACTTGATTACTTAATTCTATGCTAGGAACTTATGATAGACACTGCTGAAAGTGGACAACTGTTGCTGCACGTTCCTTGTTACTTGCATTGCTCAGGACCGCTGTGAGTGACAGATTGCATTAGTTACTTGCATATGTTTCGGTACTTATTGGTGATTGTTACTGAGTTGTATGGAAACATCTGATGCTTTTTGTTCCTTGATTACTTAATTGTATGCTAGGAGATAGGCACTGCTGAAATTGGACTACTGCTGCTGCATGTTCCTTGATTTCTTGCATTGCTCAGGATCGTTGTGAGTGACAGATTGCATGACTTACTTGCATATGTTTCGGTACTTATTGGTGATTGTTACTGAGTTGTATGGAAACATCTGATGATGTTTGTTCCTTGATTACTTAATTGTATGCTAGGAGATAAGCACTGCTGAAACTGGACTACTGCTGCTGCATGTTCCTTGATTACTTGCATTGCTCAGGAACGCTATGAGTGACAGATTGCATTACTTAATTGCACATGTTTCGGTACTTTTCGGTGATTGATACTGACTTGTCTTGAAACATCTGCTGCTGCTTGTTCCTTGATTACTTAATTGTATGCTAGGAACGTATGATTTGCACTTCTGAAACAGGACAACTGCTGCTACATGTTCCTTGATTACTTGGATTGCTCAGGACCGGTGTGAGTGACAGATTACATTACTTACTTGCATATGTTTTGGTACTTATTGGTGATTGTTACTGACTTGTATGAAACATCTGCTGCTTCTTGTTCCTTGATTACTTAATTGTATGTTAAGAACGTATGATACCCACTGCTGAAACAAGACAACTGTTGCATGTTCCTTGATTACTTGCATTGCTCAGGAACGCTGTGAGTGACAGATTGCATTACTTACTTGCATATGATTCAGTACTTATTGGTGATTGTAACTGACTTGTATGGAAACATCTGATGCTGTTTGTTCCTTGAGAAATGTCTGGATGATGAATCACTCGTGATACCCATGGAGGAGCTGGAGATAGACGATAAGCTGAATTTCATTGAGCAACCGGTGGAAATAATGGACCGAGAAGTCAAGAAACTCAAGCACAGTCGAATTCCAATAATAAAGGTCCGATGGAACTCTGAACGAGGTCCTGAGTTTACTTGGGAACGCGAAGATCAATTCCGAGAGAAGTACCCCCAGCTATTCTCAAAAGTCCAAGCAGAGGAGAACACGAGCTAATTTCGGGACGAAATTCCTTCAACAGGGGGAGACTGTACAACTGGCCTAAAAATAAGGTATGAAACTCAAAAATTAAACTAATATAAAACTCGAATAATGAAGTAATAAACTCGAATGAAATTATATGAATCTCGATGAAAGAAGTAATAAACTCGAATAATGATATAATGAAACTCGATTAGTAAAGATCTAGATTCGAATAACACTTTGATGAAACTCGAATAAAGAAACATAAAACTCGAATAAAACTACATAAAACTCGAACAGTTAAACAAAGAAACTCGATTAAAGAAGCAAGAAACTCGGGCGATGTTGTATAAAACTCGACTAAAGCTATATGAAACTCGAATGACAAGGGCATGAAACTCGATCAAAGTGTGATAAAACTCGGGTATAATGATATAAAACTCGATTGACACTGCAACAAACTCGATTCACACTTGAATCGAGTTTAACATTCCAGAAAATTTTCTAAGTATGTATGTATATATATATATATATATCAGAAATAATTAGTATCACCTTTTCGTGCATGCTTTTGTACTTTTATTGATAAAAAATTTGAAAACCCATACTACTTATCACTCTAAAAAGTAAGTTGTCCTTTAAAGGACAACTAGCTTGTACTTTTGTATTATTTTAATATTAAACTCCATGCAACATACAATCATGAAATCGGCCACACTTATTTTGTCCAACACTCAACCGAAAACACCTTTTCTTTTCATCATTTCACTAAATTTTAATTAGTTTATCATTATTTTAATAACCCTTTTTCTTCTATAAATAGAAGACAAACCCATTTCACAAAAACACACCAACTCACAAACTCTCTGAAAGCAAATCGGCCAAAATTCAAGCATTCCTCAACTTTTGTAAGTTTTTCTTATTTACTTTATTTCCCACCTTAAAAATTTATAAAACATGAAAAATTAAAATATAATACTTTTTATTTACAACTCGGTTTTCATAATACTCGTGAAATTTTCCATGCAAAATATATGAATACCCTTTCATAATGATGCACATGCTCGTATATATATGTATGCATTTTCGTATATATATATAAATACATATGTACATACGTATGCATGCATGCATTAAAATGTCCTTGGAAATAAACTACTTAAAATCATTTTTGTTAATCGGAATTAATACAACAAATTATATTTTTAAATAAATTACTTGAACATAACTGCAAATCAGTATCAACATATAAAATCCTATGAAATTATTTATACATCACCCCCAAGTACATAAAATATTCAAACACGTATTATGATGATATTGACCCGAACTCGTAAAAATATTAGGACGAGTCTCAACCATTCAAACAAGTGTTCAACTCAGACCCAAAAACATCATCAAAAATCAACAAGGTGAGTCTTCATAGTCCCATTTTTCACATTATTATGTTTTGGGATGAATAACATGCTTCGTTTTTATATGGACACAAAAACTTCTCGATTCTATTATGTATTACATATGTGATTTCCGCCCTTATATCATGAAATCGTTAGTTGCATTTGTTTGCAAGCGCGAATATATTGTGGATAGATCTATTGGGAGTCATGTCCCCCACTCGGGTTAGTGGTTTAGCTAACTGCGGGTGCATATATATTCAACACACGGTATTACATATGGGAATACTGCTCGGGGCAAAACTCATTCTAATTAAGCTTCGGTGACATGATGGTTTATGTAATACATCTCATGGAATTTATGATTTTATAAATTCAACGCATCTGATAATGTCCATACAACTGGTCTTTTCGTGTAAACCTATGAACTCACCAACAATTTTGTTGACGTATTTTAGCATGTATTTTCAGGTAATTAAGGCAAGTGTGCCTTCGGATACACCAACTTTCAAGCTTCCGCATTTCATGGAGTCGCATGCATATTTCGAAATTAATGGAGATTTGACTGCATTATTTTTGGACGCATTAATTACGTATTAGAATCTCTGTATTACGCGAACTTCATTTCTTTCATTTTGTAAAACGTTATTACATTCTTAAATTTTAATGATGTATTATTTCGAAAACGTCCATATAGTGGTCGTTCGTTATAATTATGGTTACGCTTCCGCACTCGTCACGTCTCGCTACCAACCAAGGTAGCAGGGTGTGACAGATATGTTTTGGTACTTATTGGTAAATGTTACATACTTGTATAGAAACATCTGCTGCTTCTTGTTCCTTGATTACTTAATTGTATGTTAAGAACGTATGATAGACACTGCTGAAACAAGACAACTGCTGCATGTTCCTTGATTACTTGCATTGCTGAGGACCGCTGTGAGTGACAGATTGTATTACTCACTTGCATATGTTTCGGTACTTATTGGTGATTGTTACTGACTTGTATGGAAACATCTGATGCTGTTTGTTACTTTATTACTTAATTCTATGCTAGGAACTTATGACAGACACTGCTGAAAGTGAACAACTCCTGTTGCACATTCCTTGTTACTTGCATTGCTCAGGACCGCTGTGAGTGACAGATTGCATTACTTACTTGCATATGTTTTGGTACTTATTGGTAAATGTTACATACTTGTATGGAAACATCTGCTGCTTCTTGTTCCTTGATTACTTAATTGTATGTTAAGAACGTATGATAGACACTGCTGAAACAAGACAACTGCTGCATGTTCCTTGATTACTTGCATTGCTCAGGACCGCTATGAGTGACAGATTGCATTACTTACTTGCATAGGTTTCGGTACTTATTAGTGATTGATACTGACTTGTATGGAAACATCTGATGCTGTTTGTTCCTTGATTACTTAATTGTATGCTAGGAACTTATGACAGACACTGCTGAAAGTGGACAACTGCTGCTGCACGTTCCTTGTTAGTTGCATTGCTCAGGACCGCTATGAGTGACAGATTGCATTACTTACTTGCATATGTTTCGGTACTTCTTGGTGATTGTTACTGACTTGTATGGAAACATCTGCTGCTTCTTGTTCCTTGATTACTTAATTGTATGTTAAGAACGTATGATAGACACTGCTGAAACGAGACAACTGCTGCATGTTCCTTGATTACTTGCATTGCTCAGGACCGCTGTGAGTGACAGATTCTATTACTCACTTGCATATGTTTCGGTACTTATTGGTGATTGTTACTGACTTGTATGGAAACATCTGATGTTGTTTGTTACTTTATTACTTAATTCTATGCTAGGAACTTATGATAGACACTGCTGAAAGTGAACAACTCCTGCTGCACATTCCTTGTTACTTGCATTGCTCAGGACCGCTGTGAGTGACAGATTGCATTACTTAATTGCACATGTTTCGGTACTTATCGGTGATTGATACTGACATGTCTTGAAACATCTGCTGCTGCTTGTTCCTTGATTACTTAATTGTATGCTAGGAACGTATGATTTGCACTTCTGAAACTGGACAACTGCTGCTGCATGTTCCTTGATTACTTGGATTGCTCAGAACCGGTGTGAGTGACAGATTGCATTACCTACTTGCATATGTTTCAGTACTTATTGGTGATTGTTACTGACTTGTATGGAAACATCTGATGCTGTTTGTTCCTTGATTACTTAATTGTATGCTGGGAACTTATGATAGACACTACTGAAAGTGGACAACTGCTGCTGCATGTTCCTTGTTACTTGCATTGCTCAGGACCGCTATGTGTGACAGATTGCAATACTTACTTGTATATGTTTCGGTACTTATTGGTGATTGATACAGACTTGTATGAAAACATCTGATGCTGTTTGTTCCTTGATTACTTAATTGTATGCTAGGAACTTATGATAGACACTGCTGAAAGTGGACAACTGCTGCTGCACGTTCCTTGTTAGTTGCATTGCTCAGGACCGCTGTGAGTGACAAATTGCATTACATACTTGCATAGGTTTCGGTACTTATTGGTGATTGATACTGACTTGTATGGAAACATCTGATGCTGTTTGTTCATTGATTATTTAAATTTATGCTAGGAACTTATGATAGACACTGCTGAAAGTGGACAACTGCTGCTGCATGTTCCTTGTTAGTTGCATTGCTCAGGACCGCTGTGAGTGACAAATTGCATTACATACTTGCATAGGTTTCGGTACTTATTGGTGATTGATACTGACTTGTATGGAAACATCTGATGCTGTTTGTTCATTGATTACTTAATTTTATGCTAGGAACTTATGATAGACACTGCTGAAAGTGGACAACTGCTGTTACACGTTCCTTGTTAGTTGCATTGCTCAGGACCGCTATGAGTGACAGATTGCATTACTTACTTGCATATGTTTCGGTACTTTTTGGTGATTGTTACTGACTTGTATGGAAACATCTGATGTTGTTTGTTCCTTGATTACTTAATTGTATGCTAGGAACTTACGATAGACAGTGCAGAAACTGGACAACTGCTGCTGCACGTTCCTTGTTACTTGCATTGCTCAGGACCGCTGTGAGTGAAAGATTGCATTGGTTACTTCCATATGTTTCTGTACTTTTTGGTGATTTTTTCTGAGTTGTATGGAAACATCTGATGCTGTTTGTTCCTTGATTACTTGCATTGCTCAGGAGCATTGTGAGTGACAGATTGCATACTTACTTGCATATGTTTTGGTACTTATTGGTGATTGTTACTGACTTGTATAGAAACATCCGATGCTGCTTGTTGCTTGATTACTTAATTGTATGCTAGTTAGGCATGACAGACAATACTGAAACTGGACAACTGCTATTGCATGTTCCTTGATTACTTTCATTGCTCAGGACCACTGTGAGTGACAGATTGCATTACTTACTTGCATATGTTTTGGTACTTATTGGTAAATGTTACATACTTGTATGGAAACATCTGCCGCTTCTTGTTCCTTGATTACTTAATTGTATGTTAAGAACGTATGATAGACACTGCTGAAACAAGACAACTGCTGCATGTTCCTTGATTACTTGCATTGCTTAGGACCGCTGTGAGTGACAGATTGTATTACTCACTTGCATATGTTTCGGTACTTATTGGTGATTGTTACTAACTTGTATGGAAACATCGGACGCTGTTTGTTACTTGATTACTTAATTCTATGCTAGGAACTTATGATAGACACTGCTGAAAGTGGACAACTGCTGCTGCACGTTCCTTGTTAGTTGCATTGCTCAGGACCGCAGTGAGTGACAGATTGTGTTACTCACTTGCATATGTTTCGGTACTTATTGGTGATTGTTACTAACTTGTATGGAAACATCTGATGTTGTTTGTTACTTGATTACTTAATTCTATGCTAGGAACTTATGATAGACACTGCTGAAAGTGGACAACTCCTACTGCACATTCCTTGTTACTTGCATTGCTCAGGACCGCTGTGAGTAACAGATTGCATTACTTAATTGCACATGTTTCGGTACTTATCGGTGATTGATACTGACTTGTCTTGAAACATCTGCTGATACTTGTTCCTTGATTACTTAATTGTATGCTAGGAACGTATGATTTGTACTTCTGAAACTGGACAATTGCTGCTGCATGTTCCTTGATTACTTGGATTGCTCAGGACCGGTGTGAGTGACAGATTGTGTTACTCACTTGCATATGTTTCGATACTTATTGGTGATTGTTACTGACTTGTATGGAAACATCTGATGCTGTTTGTTACTTGATTACTTAATTCTATGCTAGGAACTTATGATAGACACTGCTGAAAGTGGACAACTGTTGCTGCACGTTCCTTGTTACTTGCATTGCTCAGGACCGCTGTGAGTGACAAATTGCATTAGTTACTTGCATATGTTTCGGTACTTATTGGTGATTGTTACTGAGTTGTATGGAAACATCTGATGCTTTTTGTTCCTTGATTACTTAATTGTATGCTAGGAGATAGGCACTGCTGAAACTGGACTACTGCTGCATGTTCCTTGATTACTTGCATTGCTCAGGATCTTTGTGAGTGACAGATTGCATGACTTACTTGCATATGTTTCGGTACTTATTGGTGATTGTTACTGAGTTGTATGGAAACATCTGATGATGTTTGTTCCTTGATTACTTAATTGTATGCTAGGAGATAAGCACTGCTGAAACTGGACTACTGCTGCTGCATGTTCCTTGATTACTTGCATTGCTCAGGACCGCTATGAGTGACAGATTGCATTACTTAATTGCACATGTTTCGGTACTTTTCGGTGATTGATACTGACTTGTCTTGAAACATCTGCTGCCGCTTGTTCCTTGATTACTTAATTGTATGCTAGGAACGTATGATTTGCACTTCTGAAACTGGACAACTGCTGCTGCATGTTCCTTGATTACCTAATTGTATGTAAAGAACGTATGATAGACACTGCTGAAACAAGACAACTGTTGCATGTTCCTTGATTTCTTGCATTGCTTAGGAACGCTGTGAGTGACAGATTGCATTACTTACTTGCATATGATACTGTACTTATTGGTGATTGTAACTGACTTGTATGGAAACATCTGATGCTGTCTGTTCCTTGATTACTTAATTGTATGCTAGGAACTTATGATAGACACTGCTGAAAGTGGACAACTCCTGCTGCACGTTCCTTGTTACTTGCATTGCTCAGGACCGCTGTGAGTGACAGATTGCATTACTTAATTGCACTTGTTTCGGTACTTTTCGGTTATTGATACTGACTTGTCTTGAAACATTTGCTGTTGCTTGTTCCTTGGTTACTTAATTGTATGCTAGGAACATATGATTTGCACTTCTGAAACTGGACAACTGCTGCTGCATGTTCCTTGATTACTTGGATTGCTCAGGACCGGTGTGAGTGACAGATTACATTACTTACTTACATATGTTTTGGTACTCATTGGTGATTGCAACTGACTTGTATCGAAACATCTGCTGCTTCTTGTTCCTTGATTACTTAATTGTATGTTAAGAACGTATGATAGACACTGCTGAATCAAGACAACTGCTGCATGTTCCTTGATTACTTGCATTGCTCAGGAACGCTGTGAGTGACAGATTGCTTTACTTACTTGCATATGTTTCAGTACTTATTGCTGATTGTTACTGATTTGTATGAAAACATCTGATGCTGTTTGTTCCTTGATTACTTAATTGTATGCTAGGAACTTATGATAGACACTGCTGAAAGAGGACAACTGCTGCTGCACGTTCCTTGTTAGTTGCATTGCTCAGGACCGCTGTGAGTGACAGATTGCATTACTTACTTGCATACGTTTCGGTACTTCTTGGTGATTGTTTCTGACTTGTATGGAAACATCTGATGTTGTTTGTTCCTTGATTACTTAATTGTATTCTAGGAACTTACGATAGAAAGTGCAGAAAGTGGACAACTGCTGCTGCACGTTCCTTGTTACTTGCATTGCTCAGGACCGCTGTGAGTGACAGATTGCATGACTTACTTGCATATGTTTTGGTACTTATTAGTGATTGTTACAGACTTGAGTTGTATGGAAACATCTGATGTTGTTTGTTCCTTGATTACTTAATTGTATGCTAGGAGATAGGCACTGCTGAAACTGGACTACTGCTGCTGCATGTTCCTTGATAACTTGCATTGCTCAGGATCGTTGTGAGTGACAGATTACATTACTTACTTGCATATGTTTCGGTATTTATTGGTGATTGTTACTGACTTGTATAGAAACATCCGCTGCTCCTTGTTGCTTGATTACTTAATTGAATGTTAGTTAGGCATGATAGACACTGCTGAAACTGGACAACTGCTGTTGCATGTTCCTTGATTACTTTCATTACTCAGGACTGCTGTGAGTGACAGATTGCATTACTTACATGCATATGTTTTGGTACTTATTGGTAAATGTTACTGACTTGTATGGAAACATCTGCTGCTTCTTGTTCCTTGATTACTTAATTGTTTGTTAAGAGCGTATGATAGACACTGCTGAAACAAGACAACTGCTGCATGTTCCTTGATTTCTTGCATTGCTCAGGACCGCTGTGAGTGACAGATTGTATTACTCACTTGCATATGTTTCGGTACTTACTGGTGATTGTTACTGACTTGTATGGAAACATCTAATGCTGTTTGTTACTTGATTACTTAATTCTATGCTAGGAGCTTATGATAGACACTACAGAAAGTGGACAACTCCTGCTGCACATTCCTTATTACTTGCATTGCTCAGGACCGCTGTGAGTGACAGATTGCATTACTTAATTGCACATGTTTCGGTACTTATCGGTGATTGATACTGACTTGTATGGAAACATCTGATGCTGTTTGTTCCTTGATTACATAATTGTATGCTAGGAACTTATGATAGACACTGCTGAAAGTGGGCAACTGGTGTTGCACGTTCCTTGTTAGTTGCATTGCTCAGGACCGCTATGAGTGACAGATTGCATTACGTACTAGCATATGTTTAGGTACTTTTTGGTGCTTGTTACTGACTTGTATGGAAACATTTGATGTTGTTTGTTCCTTGATTACTTAATTGTATGCTAGGAACATACGATAGACACTGCAGAAAGTGGACAACTGCTGCTGCACGTTCCTTGTTACTTGCATTGCTCAGGACCGCTGTGAGTGACAGATTGCATTACTTACTTGCATATGTTTCGGTACTTATTGGGGATTGTTTCTGAGTTGTATGGAAACATCTGATGTTGTTTGTTCCTTGATTACTTAATTGTATGCTAGGAGATAGGCACTGCTGAAACTGGACTACTGCTGCTGCATGTTCCTTGATAACTTGCATTGCTCAGGATCGTTGTGAGTGACAGATTACATTACTTACTAGCATATGTTTCGGTACTTCTTGGTGCTTGTTACTGACTTGTATGGAAACATTTGATGTTGTTTGTTCCTTGATTACTTAATTGTATGCTAGGAACATACGATAGACACTGCAGAAAGTGGACAACTGCTGCTGCACGTTCCTTGTTACTTGCATTGCTCAGGACCGCTGTGAGTGACAGATTGCATTACTTACTTGCATATGTTTCGGTACTTATTGGGGATTGTTTCTGAGTTGTATGGAAACATCTGATGTTGTTTGTTCCTTGATTACTTAATTGTATGCTAGGAGATAGGCACTGCTGAAACTGGACTACTGCTGCTGCATGTTCCTTGATAACTTGCATTGCTCAGGATCGTTGTGAGTGACAGATTACATTACTTACTTGCATATGTTTCGGTATTTATTGGTGATTGTTACTGACTTGTATAGAAACATACTGGACAAGTTTGGGTATCAAGACACCAAAGCTGCAAGCACTCCAATGGATCACAAGCAGCTTCATACAGACAAAGATGGCATAGATGTGGATATTTATTTATACAGATCTCTTATAGGTTCACTTATGTATCTAACATCTTCCAGACCTGATATTATGTTTGCTGTCTATGTGTGTGCTAGGTTTCAATGCTCTCCAAAGGATTCTCACTTGGTTGCTGTTAAGAGAATCTTTAGATATCTTAAAGGCCAACCCCACTTAGGCCTATGGTATCCGAAAGACTCTCCCCTTGTACTAACTGCTTATTCTGACAGTGACTATGGTGGATGCAACATTGACAGAAAATCCACAACTGGTGGATGTCAGTACTTAGGAGCAAGATTGATCTCTTGGCAATGCAAAAAGCAGACAACTGTGTCCACATCATCCACTGAAGCAGAATATGTGGCAGCTGCAAGCTGCTGCTCCCAGGTAATGTGGATTCAAAATCAGCTAAGAGACTATGGTATGAATTTCTTATCCACTCCTATTTATATTGACAATTCAAGTGCAATTAGCATTGTGCAAAATCCAGTGAAATTCCCAAAAACCAAGCATATAGAAATCAGATTTCACTTTATAAGGGATTGTAATGAAAAGAAACTAATCCAAGTTACCAAAATACATACTGATGATCAGTTAGCTGATCTATTTACAAAACCTTTTGATGTCGGAAGGTTCACTTTCCTGGTATCAAATATTGGTATGGTAAACATGGATTAATTGGTTTTCATTATTATCTAGTTAGTATGCTTATTTAAGGGGGAGTCACTGTTTCATTAAAAGGATACATAATTTTCAACTAACAGCTTGAGTATTTTCTCAAGCTGCTAGTTCATTTTCTCGGACTGTTAGTTATTCACTTGATCTGTCAAAGTGTGCAGGGTATTCAAGTAATTTTAAAATGTGTGTGCGCGGGACCCAACCTTTTCAAAACCTTTAAAGGTCCCAGTTTCGTTCAGTTGTAACTACCAGTTACAAAATTTCTTCCACGGCCTTTCTTTTCCCTCTGAACGATTCACACACACTTCTTTGCAAACCCTAAGCCTTTCGTTTGATCTTCAATGGAGTTTGTTAAGGAACACAATTGTCTTCCCTACTCTCTAAAGCATTCAGACCTTCAACCGTTCCATGCCATGATGGACTTTCTTCGTCACTCCCATATCCATCATGCACTCAATATAAACCCCATCATATACATATCGCATATAGAACAATTCTGGAATCATGCCACTTTTCAATCCACCAATGGAATTCCTTCTATACTATCCAAGATTGATGGCACTCCCATCACCATTACTGAGGAATCCATTCGGCGCCATTTGCATCTTCAAGATGCCACAGGTATAACAGACCTAACCCTTGATGCTTTACATACTAGTCTTTATGATATAGGCTATAGGGGTCCTGCTGATTCTTTTACTTTCTTAAAAGCCCATTTTTCTCCTAAATGGAAATACCTTGTACATATTATTCAGCAGTGTATGAGCCCCAAAAGAACTGGTTGGTCAGAATTTTCTTCTAATATTGCCACTGCCTTAGTGTGCTTTTCAACAGGCCAACGGTTCAATTTTTCTAACATGATTTTTCAGGGGATGTTAAGGCATCATTGTCACACCCTGCTACCTTGGTTGGCAGCGAGACGTGACGAGTGCGGAAGCGTAACCATAACGAACGACCACTATATGGACGTTTTCGAAATATTACGACATTAAAATTTAAAAATGTATTAATGTTTTACAAAATGAAAGGAATGAAGTTCGCGTAATACAGAGAATCTGAAACATAATTAATGCGTCCAAAAATAATGCAGTCAAATCTCCGTTAGTTTTCGAAATATGCATGCGACTCCATGAAATGCGGAAGCTTGAAAGTTGGTGTATTCGAAGGCACACTTGCCTTAATTACCTGAAAATACATACTAAAATACGTCAACAAAAATTGTTGGTGAGCTCATAGGTTTACGCGAAAAGACCAGTTGTATGGACATTATCAGATGAGTTGAATTTATAAAATCATAAATTCCGTGTATGTATTACATAAACCATCATGCAACCGAAGCTTAATTAGAATGAGTTTGCCCTGTGCAGTATTCTCATACGTAATACCGTGTGTTGAATATATATGCACTCGCTGTTAGCCGAACCGAGCTAACACGAATGGGGGACATGACTCCCAATAGATCTATCCACAATATACTCGCGCTTACAAATAAATGCAATTAACGGTTCATGATATAAGGGCTGATGGAATCCGAACATGTAATACATATAAGAAATAAACAGTTTTGATGTCCATATGAAAAACAGTGCATGTATTTCCACCCCAATAGATAGTGAAAAATAGGGGCTATGAAGACTCACCGAACTTGTGATGGCAAAACGACGCGCAAAAATGCAAAAGTGCGTTGTTTGATGGGTGATGAAACCGGAGGTGTTTAACCGAGTCCTAAATGATGATAAGGACTTAATATCACTAATATATGATAATATGTATATTTATAGATTTTTATGTCTTAAATCACCCAACATTACAAGTTTATAAATAAGATTTGCTTAAAACGTCAAGTTTATATATATATAATTTTCCAGCTTTTTCGGAGGTTTTTCGGCCTACTTTGAGGCTGTTTTTGACCAAGCTCCAAAATGTTTTAGACTTTGGTTTTCTAGGACATTAAACTACTATATACAAAGGATTTTTAGAATCAAGAACGGCCATTTTTCGAGTTGTTTAGGTTGGTGAAAAATCTCGTTAAAAACGCTATGTTGGCCATTTTTGAGCTGTCAAACTTTCGGTTTCTCAAATAATTTCTGGAGGTCTTAAACTTCAAAATAAATTATGAAAAATTGCAGATCTATAGTTAAGACATAGATCTAACTTTTGAGACAAGAATCAACTCATTTCGTTGGGTTATGAATTAGTTATGATTTTTCAAAGTCGATACAAATATTCTGCCGAAATTCCGTAGTTTATAAATTTAAAACAACTTATGATTCTTGTTGTTTATTCAAAGACTACTTGTATAAAAGTCATAATAGTTATAAAAACACATATATATCACATGTTTTCATAATATTAACACTGTTATAATGTGTTCATATATTCATAAACACATTTAAAGAAACAACTTAAAAATAAAACTAGAAACTTATAAACTTGAGTTTTTATGAAACTTGTTGTTGTTGGTGATTATATATATTATGCAAGACTTATATAAACATAAATATATGATGAAATAAGTTAGTATTTACTTACTTTGATGTATTTGGAGTATGAAATTGAGAAGAAGTTGGAACTCTTGCAAGATTTGAACCAAGAACACTTGAAGTTCACCAAGAACACTTGAATTTCACCAAGAACACTTGAATTTCACCAAGAACACTTGAATGAAAATGTTTGTAGTGTGTGTGTGTGTGGGATCCGGTTTTGAGAGGAGATAAAGAGATATTTTGGTGTGAAAATAATGAAAAGGAAGCCCTCTATTTATAGGCAAAGTCTTGGTCTTTCAAATGGAGGTGGAGTGTAAGATCATGTTGAAATGAAAGGAGAATGGGGTGTGAAAGATTTGATTATGAAAGGTTATGGAGTTGGGAAATAAAAAATTGAAATCAAATCTTGGGTAGTACTACCCTATGACCAGATTTTTATGGATTATTTTCATGTATTTATATATATATTTTTTTTGTATAAAAGTATTTAGAATGTATTCTTGTATTTCCCTTTTCTTGTAAATTCAAAAATACTTTTGAATGCATTGTTTTAATGAATTGTTTTAGTCTTGCATAATTAATGTTAAGTAATTGTATTAGTGTATGATTAGTGTCACTAATCATAATTTAATTATGTACTTAGTTGAATTAATCCCTCATATCGTAAATCGATCGGATTAATTGATTTTCCGATTCATCGCACTGATGAATTTGATTCTAATTGAGTTGAATTTTCTAATAAACCTTGTTAATCACTTGATTAATTTCTAATGACCACTGATTAGGGTATAATTGGCTATTAAATACATATTAGGTCATTGTTGCTAACCTGGTTTAGTGCCGGATGTTACAGTCTCCCCCTGTTAAGGGAATTTCGTCCCGAAATTTTATCTTGTTTCCTCAAGGGTATTGTTACTTAAGAGTAGATGAGAGTATATTTGCTTTTACTAGCCTTTGCATGCCCTAGATAATTCTGGTTCATGCCTAGAATTCCATCTGACCTTGAGGATGGGTATACGACTGTGCTTCCATCCTTTGACCTTACGGTCCATGATTTCAACCGGGTCTTTGGTGAAGCGAAGTTTATCATTTAGTTAGATCTCTCCCAAGGGATAACAAGTGTCTCCTCTAACAACCACTTCTTCTTATTCGATACATGGAAGGTATTGTGCATGCTGCTAAGCTCTGGTGGTAACTCTAAACGATAAGCTACGAGTCCAATCCCCTTTAAGACTTTGTATTGCCAATATATCGAGGGTTTAATTATCCTTGTTTCCCAAATCGTAACACGCCCTTCCATGGCAAGACTTTCATCAATACTTGTTCTCCTAATTAAAACTCAAGGGATTTTCTATTTTCATCTGCATAACTTTCTTACCATCGCAGGCAACTTTCAGTCAGTTCCGTATCTGTACTATCCTTTTGGTAGTTTCGTGAATGGTCTTAGGGCTAGTGATTTTGCTATTTCCTACTCCTACCCGACAAATCGGCGATCGACACTTTCGCCCGTAGAGGGCCTCAAATGGAGCAGCTTTAATACTCGAGTGATAGCTATTGTAGTTAATAATTCCACTAAGGCAATTGAGTATCCATTACACAGGCTCTTAATGTGTGTTCTAGGGTTTGGATCGTTCTATTATTCTGACCATTGGTCTGAGGGTGATAAGTGGTACTCATGTCCAAGTTTGTATCCAAAGCTTGTAGTAATAATTGCCAAAAGCCTATATGTAAATCTGCTATTCGTATCCGAAATGATTTAAATAGGCACTCCGTGTCCGGAGATGACTTCCTTGAGGTACGTTTGGACTAGCTTATTCATTCTATTGTTCTTCTTTATTGGTAGGAATGTGCGGATTTTGTTAGGCGGTCGACTAATACTCAAATGGTTTCTTATGTTTGTCTTAACTTTGGAGCATGTTAGGAATTTGTTGACATATGTGGCAATGTCATCCTTCATGTTAGGCCACCCGTACAGCTCCTTAAGGTCATGATACATTTTATCGGATCCGGGGTGAACGACATATCTTAATTTGTGTCCTTCATCCATAGTCAGCTTTCTTATTCCACCAAACAGAGTAATCATATTCTATTCACGAAATATCGATTTTTACTAGCCCTTATCCTAAACTATTTATCCACTTGTACTCTTAACGGCTTAGCTCATTAGTTTTCCTCAGGTGATAACGAATTTTCACGGTTACAATTACTTATTAGTTCCATCCAACGGTACTACTTCGTATTCGACTCTTTCTGGTTCGAGATGTGTTGGAGGCTCTTATGGTCTGTGAATACAATACACTTCATACCGTACAACTAATGTCTCCAAGGATAAAGACTACTGCTTCAAGATCCAGATCATGCGTTGTGTAAATCACCTAGTGAACCTTAAGTTTTCATAAAGCATAGGCTATGACCTATCTTTCTATATCAACCCATTGTGTGAAGTGTCATAGTAATCTATAAATTTCTCGTTCCTCTTAGGTATGGACAAAATAGGCGCGCTGCACAGTTTGTGCTTTAATAACTGAAATGATATCTCCTGATCCTTGCTCCAATCATACTTAATGTCCTTTCGGGTCAGTTTTGTTAGAGCTCTGGTGAACTTAGAGAAATTTCTGATAATTGCTTATAATAAGTGGCAAGTCTTAAGGATCGTCGTATTTTTATGGGGGTTCTAAGAGTTAACCAATTTCTGATAGTCTCGATCTTGGCGGGGTCAAATTGGATTCCTTTACTATTGATCATGTGACTGAGAAATCTTACCTATCTTAGTCAAAAGTCAAACTTAGAAAGCTTGGCATATAGTTGTTCTTTCTTCAACAACTCTAGAATCAGTCTTAAATGTTTGCTCGTGCTCCTCCTTGTTTCGTGAGTAGATTAAGAAGTCATTCAAGAATACAATCACGAATTTGTCTAGATAAGGTTTGCACACCTAATGAGGTCCATGAGTATCGTTGGGGCACTGGTTAATCCCAACGGCATTAATAGGAATTTATGTTGACCGAAACGGAAATCTGAAGGCTGTCTTTGAAATATCTTTCTTGCGAACTCTAACCTGATGATAACCAGACCTTAGGTCGATCTTCTAACAGAAGCTTAATTCTTGGAGTTTGGTCAAATAAGTCATTGATCCTTGTGAGCGGGTGTCGGTTGTTTTAGTTTATCTAGCTCTTAGTAATTGATGCACATTCTGAAGGTTCCATTCTTCTTCTTTATGAACAAAACTGGAGTTCCTCTAGAGCGAGGAACTCGGTTTGATAAACCTTTTATCTAAGAGCTACTAGAGTTGGTTGGACGATTCGCAGCTGATACTAGGCCTATTTTTGAATTTGACTTGGCTCGATGTTGGGAGTTCAGGTAAGTGTTCTGGAAAAACTTTGGGGTAACCATAAATAATAAGAATATTTTCGAGCCGCTTTCCCTTTGGCTCCCTCTCTAGGTGATTACCTAAAGGGGTTTGTGGGTAAACAAGGAGAAAAGAAGAGAAAGCTGCCAACAGGGCACTCCAAGGCTGAGCACAGAAGATTTTTAATCAATTTTGCCTTTGCAGCTGGTATTCCCAAGAAAATGGCTCAGTCCATGACTACTGAAAGGCTGCAAGAAATCCATGACAAAGAAATGGAGAAAAGAAAGAAAACAAAAGTCTCCCAAGAAGTCCAACCATCAAAAGAACCAGCTCAAACTGAAGCTGCTGCCAGTGCTCCTGCTCCTACTGATCAAGCTGTTGCTTCTATTCCTACATCTGAGCCATCCTCACAAGCAAAGCTACATCAAGTTAAAAGAGTGTTGTTTGAGCAACAACTGCAAAAAGCTATGGAGATAGAGAAGTTGATTGATCAACATGATTTTACAAAGCCTCTGATCAACTATTGGTATGCCAAGTCACTGGACAACCGTGAGTTAAGAGTTAAGTTTGTTGTAAGAAGGGAGTCTGGACCAGAAGAAGAATTTGATACATTTTGTCAGATGGTTCAGAAGTTGACCAGAGATGAGCTAACAAAGATGCATAATATTGGGTCAGTGACACAAGTTAGATCTGCTCTACCACAAGTGAAGCATGTAATTAAAGATCTAAAAACAATTGTTGACCCTGAACTGCAAGGAAAGATATAGAGGATGCTGTGAAGAAACGGACAAAGGTCAAGCAAGTTAATCTGTTTGTCAAGTCAAGGACATACAGAATCAAATTCTCAGATGGATCTGGTATATTCTTCAATCTTGAATTTTATGATTTGCCAAAAGACATGCTACTTCAGATAAAATCTGTTAGGGTATCTTGTGATAGAGATGATCTGAAGAAAGAATTTTTGAAGGCTGTAGATCAGAAACTTGCATAGTTATAAGTTTTTGAAAGCCTTGGTTTGTAAATAACAGCTTACTTATTCATTTCCAATTTTGTATAGAACTTAAAGTCTTGTGTAAAGAATTTAAGTTAGGGGGAGATTGTTGGGAAATAGTTTAAGTAGGTTCAAGCTGTTAGTTAGACTTCTCAAACTGTTAGTAGAGTTTTTATGTAAATCCAAAGTTCATGCTGCTAGTTGAAGAAACTCGAGCTGCCAGTGTAAAAGTTCAAGCTGCCAGAGTAAATCAACTCGAGCTGCTCTGTTCATGCTGTCAAGTGATTCAAGCTGCTCAACAGTTTCATAAACAGAAAGTGCTGATTTTCAGGAAAAAATATATATTCAAAGATTCCAGCATATCTACTATCAGAGAAGTCATGATTCGTCAAGGAAACATATCAAGAAGCAATATAAATACATAAAATAGGTCTTTCTATTGTATAGGAGTTTTCTGCATATTTTAGTCTGTAATTGCTTTGTTGATTAAGTTTTCATAAGCCTCTAAGGTTGTAAAACCCTAAGAACAGTCTGTGTTTTTCGTCTAATCAAACAGATTAGAGGTGATTGTAATCATTGAATTCAGCAATACAAGCAGTCTTGATTATTTATTGTGTTTATCTGCTATTTATTCTGAAATCTTTTGTTAAAATAATTAAGTGTTATTCCGCAAACTTCTTAATTAAACTTTGATTCAAAGCAAGATTATTGATTTATACTCTGATAAATTCAAATCAGTTAGTCTTTGTTATTTAGTTTTAGATCCTGACATTTAATTGTATGCTAGGAACGTATGATTTGCACTTCTGAAATTGGACAACTGCTGCTGCATGTTCCTTAATTACTTGGATTGCTCAGGACCGGTGTGAGTGACAGATTGCATTACTTACTTGCATATGTTTCAGTACTTATTGGTGATTGTTACTGACTTGTATGGAAACATCTGATGCTGTTTGTTCCTTGATTACTTAATTGTATGCTAGGTACTTATGATAGACACTGCTGAAAGTGGACAACTGCTGCTGCATGTTCCTTGATTACTTGCATTGCTCAGGATCGTTGTGAGTGACAGATTGCATGACTTACTTGCATATGTTTCGGTACTTATTGGTGATTGTTACTGACTTGTATAGAAATATCAGCTGCTGCTTGTTGCTTGAATACTTAATTGTATGTTAGTTAGGCATGATAGACACTGCTGAAACTGGACAACACCGGTTGCATGTTCCTTGATTACTTTCATTGCTCAGGATCGCTGTGAGTGACAGATTGCATTACTTACTTGCATATGTTTCGGTACTTATTGGTGATTGAATATGACTTGTATAGAAACATCTGATGCTGTTTGTTCCTTGATTACTTAATTCTATGCTAGGAACTTATGATATACACTGCTGAAAGTGGACAACTGCTGCTGCACGTTCCTTGTTACTTGCATTGCTCAGGACCGCTGTGAGTGATAGATTGCAAATTTGCACATGTTTCGGTACTTATCGGTGATTGATACTGACTTGTCTTGAAACATCTGCCGCTGCTTGTTACTTGATTACTTAATTCTATGCTAGGAACTTATGTTATACACTGCTGAAAGTGGACAACTGCTGATGCACGTTCCTTGTTACTTGCATTGCTCAGGACCGCGGTGAGTGACAGATTGCATTACTTAATAGCACATGTTTCGGTACTTATTGGTGATTGATAGTGACTTGTCTTGAAACATCCGCTGCTGCTTGTTCTTTGATTACTTAATTATGTTTTAGGAACGTATGATTTGCACTTCTGAAACTGGACAACTGCTGTTGCATGTTCCTTGATTACTTGGATTGCTCAGGACCGGTGTGAGTGACATATTACATTACTTACATGCATATGTTTTGGTACTTATTGGTGATTGTTACTGACTTGTATGGAAACATCTGCTGCTTTTTGTTCCTTGATTACTTAATTGTATGTTAAGAACGTATGACAGACACTGCTGAAACAAGACAACTGTTGCATGTTCCTTGATTACTTGCATTGCTCAGGAACGCTGTGAGTGATAGATTGCATTACTTACTTGCATATGTTTCAGTACTTATTGTTGATTGTTACTGACTTGTATGGGAACATCTGATGCTGTTTGTTACTTATGATTGACACTGCTGAAAGTGGACAACTGTTGCTGCACGTTCCTTGTTACTTGCATTGCTCAGGACCGCAGTGAGTGACAGATTGCAATACTTTCTTGTATATGTTTCGGTACTTATTGTGGATTGATACTGACTTGTATGGAAACATCTGATGCTGTTTGTTCCTTGATTACTTAATTGCATGCTAGGAACTTATGATAGACACTGCTGAAAGTGGACAACTGTTGTTGCACGTTCCTTGTTAGTTGAAGTGCTCAGAACCGCCGTGAGTGACAGATTGCATTACATACTTGCATATGTTTCGGTACTTCTTGGTGCTTATTACTGACTTGTATGGAAACATCTGATGTGGTTTGCCCTTGATTACTTATTTGTATGCTAGGAACTTACGATAGACACTGCAGAAAGTGGACAACTTCTGCTGCACGTTCCTTGTTACTTGCATTGCTCAGGATCGCTGTGATTGACAGATTGCATTACTTACTTGCATATGTTGGGTACTTATTGGGGATTGTTTCTGAGTTGTATGGAAACATCTGATGCTTTTTGTTCCTTGATTACTTAATTGTATGCTAGGAACTTATGATAGACACTGCTGAAAGTGGACAACTGCTGCTGCACGTTCCTTGTTACTTACATTGCTCAGGACCGCAATGAGTGACAGATTGCAATACTTTCTTGTATATGTTTTGGTACTTATTGGTGATTGATACTGACTTGTATGGAAATATCTGATGTTGTTTGTTCCTTGATTACTTAATTGTATGCTATGAACTTATGATAGACACTGCTGAAAGTGGACAACTGCTGGTGCACGTTCCTTGTTAGTTGCATTGCTCAGGACCGCTGTGAGTGACAGATTGCATTACATACTTGCATATGTTTCGGTACTTCTTGGTGCTTGTTACTGAGTTGTATGGAAACATCTTGTCACACCCTGCTACCTCGGTTGGCAGCGAGGCATGACAAGTACGGATGCGTAACCA
This sequence comes from Centrapalus pauciflorus, assembly GCA_020465985.1. NCBI lineage: Eukaryota > Viridiplantae > Streptophyta > Magnoliopsida > Asterales > Asteraceae > Centrapalus > Centrapalus pauciflorus. The sequence continues at coordinate 64,155 of JAANYP010001482.1, read as the reverse complement.
TAATTATAACGAACGACCACTATATGGACGTTTTCGAAATATTACATCAATGAAATTTAAACTGTAATAATGTTTTACAAAATGAAAGAAATGAAGTTCGCATAATACAGAGATTCTAATACATAATTAATGCGTCCAAAAATAATGCAGTCAAATCTCCGTTAGTTTCGAAATATGCATGCGACTCCATGAAATGCGGAAGCTTGAAAGTTGGTGTATCCGAAGGCACACTTGCCTTAATTACCTGAAAATACATGCTAAAATACGTCAACAAAATTGTTGGTGAGTTCATAGGTTTACACGAAAGGACCAGTTGTATGGACATTATCAGATGCGTTGAATTTATAAAAATCATAAATTCCATGAGATGTATTACGTAAACCATCATGTCACCGAAGCTTAATTAGAATGAGTTTTGCCCCGAGCAGTATTCCCAAAATACCGTGTGTTGAATATATATGCACCCGCTGTTAGCTAAACCACTAACCCGAGTGGGGGACATGACTCCCAATAGATCTATTCACAATATATTCGCGCTTGCAAACAAATGCAGCTAACGATTTCATGATATAAGGGCGGAGATTCTCATACGTAATACATAATAAAATCGAGAAGTTTTCGTGTCCATATAAAAACGAAGCATGTATTTCATCCCAAAACATAACAGTGTGAAAAATGGGACTATGAAGACTCACCTTGTTGGTTTTTGATGATGTTTTTGGATCTGAGTTAAGCACTTGTTCGAATGGTTGGGACTCGTCCTAATATTTTTACGAGTTCGGGTCAATATCATCACAATACGTGTTTGAGTACTTCGTAAATATTTTCATGTACTTGTGATGTACGAATAATTTTTGTGGGATTTTATATGTGAATTTTCGATTTATGGATATTTATTTCTAAAATGGTTTGCATGCATGCATACTTACGTATATATGTATAAATATATATATATATATATATATATATATATATATATATATATATATATATATATATATATATATATATATATATATATATATATATATATATATATATATATATACGAAAATGCATACATATATATGTGAGCATGTGCATCATTATGAAAAAGGATATTCATATATTTTGCATGGAAAATTTTTTTTTTTTACGAGTATTATGAAAAATCGAGTTGTAAATGAAAAGTATTATATTTTAGTAAATGTATTTAATTTTTCATGTTTTATAAATAAAGTAAATAAGAAAACTTACCAAAGTTGAAGAACACTTGAAATCTTTAAAGTTGGCCGATTTTCTTTCTTGAGAGAATATGTATGTTGGTGTGATTTTTGAGAATGGTTTTGTCAGCTATTTATAGAAGAAAAAAGTTGTTAAAAATAAAGATAAATTAATTAAAATTTTCAGTGAAATGATGAAAAGTGAAATGGTGGATCGGTTGAGTGTTGGGTAAAAAAGTGTGGCCGATTTTATCATTACATGTTGCATGTTGTTTAATATTATAATAATACAATAGTACAAGCTAGTTGTCCTTTAAAGGACAACTTACTTTTTAGAGTGATAAGTAGTATGGGTTTTCAATTTTTATATTAATAAAAGTACAAAAGTGTGCACGAAAAGGTGGTAGTGATAATTTCGGATATATATATATATATATATATATATATATATATATATATATATATATATATATATATATATATATATATATATATATATATATATATATATATATATACATACTTAGAAAATTTCCTGAAATGTTAAACTCGATTCAAGTGTGAATCGAGTTTGTTGCAGTGTCAATCGAGTTTTATATCATTATACCCGAGTTTTATGCCTTTGTCATTCGAGTTTTATGCCTTTGTCATTCGTGTTTTATGCCTTTGTTATTCGAGTTTCACATAGCTTTAGTCGAGTTTCTTTGTTTAACTTGTTCGAGTTTTATGTAGGTTCATTCGAGTTTCATCCCTTAGGAATCGAGATTTGTATCTTTATCATCCGAGTTTTATATTGCATCATCCGAGAAAATCCCTTCTTCATTCGAGTTTCATCAGAGTGTTATCCGAGTTTATGCCTTTACTAATCGAGTTTCATCACATCATTATTCGAGTTTACACTTACATGATTCGAGTTTCATGTAATATCATTCGAGTTTATTACTATATGATTCGAGATTCATATAACTTCATTCGAGTTTATTACTTCATTATTCGAGTTTTATATTAGTTTAATTTTCGAGTTTCATACCTTATATTTTTAGGCCAGTTGTTACACATCTGATGTTGATTGTTCCTTGATTCCTTAATTGTGTGCTAGGAACTTACGATAGACACTGCAGAAAGTGGACAACTGCTGCTGCACGTTCCTTGTTACCTGCATTGCTCAGGACCGCTGTGATTGACAGATTGCATTACTTACTTGCATATGTTGGGTACTTATTGGGGATTGTTTCTGAGTTGTATGGAAACATCTGATGCTTTTTGTTCCTTGATTACTTAATTGTATGCTAGGAGATAGGCACTGCTGAAACTGGACTGCTGCTGCTGCACGTTCCTTGTTACTTGCATTGCTCAGGACCGCCGTGAGTGACAGATGGCATTACTTACTTGCATATGTTTCATTACTTATTGGTGATTGTTACTGACTTTTATGGAAACATCTGATGCTGTTTGTTCCTTGATTACTTAATTGTATGCTAGGAACTTATGATAGACACTGCTGAAAGTGGACAACTGCTGCTGCACGTTCCTTGTTACTTACATTGCTCAGGACCGCTGTGAGTGACAGATTGCATTACTTACTTGCATATGTTTTAGTACTTATTGGTGATTGTTACCGACTTGTATGGATACATCTGATGCTGTTTGTTCCTTGATTACTTAATTGTATGCTAGGAACTTATGATAGACACTGCTGAAAGTGGACAATTGCTGCTGCACGTTCCTTGTTACTTGCATCGCTCAGGACCGCTATGAGTGACAGATTGCATTACTTACTTGCATATGTTTCGGTACTTATTGGTGATTGATACTGACTTGTATGGAAACATCTGATGCTGTTTGTTCGTTTATTACTTAATTGTGTGCTAGGAACTTATCATAGACACTGCTGAAAGTGGACAACTGCAGCTGCACGTTCCTTGTTAGTTGCATTGCTCTGGACTGCTGTGAGTGACGGATTGTATTACTTACTTGCATATGTTTCAGTACTTATTGGTGATTGTTACTGACTTGTATGGAAACATCTGATGTTGTTTGTTCCTTGATTACTTAATTGTATGCTAGGAACTTACGATAGACACTGTAGAAAGTGGACAATTGCTGCTGCACGTTCCTTGTTACTTGCATTGCTCAGGATCGCTGCGAGTGACAGATTGCATTACTTAATTGCACATGTTTTGGTACTTATTGGTGATTGATACTGACTTGTCTTGAAACATCTGCTGCTGCTTGTTCTTTGATTACATAATTATATGTTAGGAACGTATGATTTGCATTTCTGAAACTGGACAACTGCTGCTGCATGTTCCTTGATTACTTGGATTGCTAAGGACCGGTGTGAGTGACAGATTACATTACGTACCTGCATATGTTTTGGTAGTTATTGGTGATTGTTACTGAATTGTATGGAAACATCTGCTGCTTCTTGTTCCTTGATTACTTAATTGTATGTAAAGAACGTATGATAGACACTGCTGAAACAAGACAGTTGCTCCATGTTCCTTAATTACTTGCATTACTCAGGACCGCTGTGAGTGACAGATTGCATTACTTACTTGTATATGTTTCAGTACTTATTGGTGATTGTTACTGACTTGTATGGAAACATCTGATGCTGTTTGTTTCTTGATTACTTAATTGTATGCTAGGAATTTATGATAGACACTGCTGAAAGTGGACAACTGATGTTGCACGTTCCTGGTTACTTGCATTGCTCAGGACCGCTATGAGTGACAGATTGCATTACTTACTTGCATATGTTTCGGTACTTATTGGTGAATGATACTGACTCGTATGGAAACATCTGATGCTGTTTGTTCCTTGATTACTTAATTGTATGCTAGGAACTTATGATAGACACTGCTGAAAGTGGACAACTGCTGCTGCACGTTTCTTGTTACTTGCATTGCTCAGGACCGCTGTGAGTAACAGATTGCATTACTTACTTGCATATGTTTCGGTACTTATTGGTGATTGATACTGACTTGTATGGAAACATCTGATGCTGTTTGTTCGTTTATTACTTAATTGTGTGCTAGGAACTTATCATAGACACTGCTGAAAGTGGACAACTGCAGCTGCACGTTCCTTGTTAGTTGCATTGCTCTGGACTGCTGTGAGTGACGGATTGTATTACTTACTTGCATATGTTTCAGTACTTATTGGTGATTGTTACTGACTTGTATGGAAACATCTGATGTTGTTTGTTCCTTGATTACTTAATTGTATGCTAGGAACTTACGATAGACACTGTAGAAAGTGGACAATTGCTGCTGCACGTTCCTTGTTACTTGCATTGCTCAGGATCGCTGCGAGTGACAGATTGCATTACTTAATTGCACATGTTTTGGTACTTATTGGTGATTGATACTGACTTGTCTTGAAACATCTGCTGCTGCTTGTTCTTTGATTACATAATTATATGTTAGGAACGTATGATTTGCATTTCTGAAACTGGACAACTGCTGCTGCATGTTCCTTGATTACTTGGATTGCTAAGGACCGGTGTGAGTGACAGATTACATTACGTACCTGCATATGTTTTGGTAGTTATTGGTGATTGTTACTGAATTGTATGGAAACATCTGCTGCTTCTTGTTCCTTGATTACTTAATTGTATGTAAAGAACGTATGATAGACACTGCTGAAACAAGACAGTTGCTCCATGTTCCTTAATTACTTGCATTACTCAGGACCGCTGTGAGTGACAGATTGCATTACTTACTTGTATATGTTTCAGTACTTATTGGTGATTGTTACTGACTTGTATGGAAACATCTGATGCTGTTTGTTTCTTGATTACTTAATTGTATGCTAGGAATTTATGATAGACACTGCTGAAAGTGGACAACTGATGTTGCACGTTCCTGGTTACTTGCATTGCTCAGGACCGCTATGAGTGACAGATTGCATTACTTACTTGCATATGTTTCGGTACTTATTGGTGAATGATACTGACTCGTATGGAAACATCTGATGCTGTTTGTTCCTTGATTACTTAATTGTATGCTAGGAACTTATGATAGACACTGCTGAAAGTGGACAACTGCTGCTGCACGTTTCTTGTTACTTGCATTGCTCAGGACCGCTGTGAGTAACAGATTGCATTACTTACTTGCATATGTTTCGGTACTTATTGGTGATTGTTATTGACTTGTATGGAAACATCTGATGCTGTTTGTTCCTTGATTACTTAATTGTATGCTAGGAACTTACGATAGACACAGCAGAAAGTGGACAATTGCTGCTGCACGTTCCTTGTTACTTGCATTGCTCAGGACCGCTGCAAGTGACAGATTGCATTACTTAATTGCACATGTTTCGGTACTTATTGGTGATTGATACTGACTTGTCTTGAAACATCTGCTGCTGCTTGTTCTTTGATTACTTAATTATATGTTAGGAACGTATGATTTGCACTTCTGAAACTGGACAACTGCTGCTGCATGTTCCTTGATTACTTGGATTGCTCAGGACCAGTGTGAGTGATAGATTACATTACTTACTTGCATATGTTTTGGTAGTTATTGGTGTTTGTTACTGACTTGTATGGAAACATCTGCTGCTTCTTGTTCCTTGATTACTTAATTGTATGTAAAGAACGTATGATAGACACTACTGAAACAAGACCGCTGTTGCATGTTCCTTGATTACTTGCATTGCTCAGGACCACTGTGAGTGACAGATTGCATTACTTACTTGTATATATTTCAGTACTTATTGGTGATTGTTACTGACTTGGATGGAAACATCTGATGCTGTTTGTTCCTTGATTACTTAATTGTATGCTAGCAACTTATGATAGACACTGCTGAAAGTGGACAACTGCTGCTGCACGTTCCTTGTTACTTGCATTGCTCAGGACCGCTGTGAGTGACAGATTCCATTACTTACTTGCATATGTTTCGGTACTTATTGTTGATTGTTACTGAGTTGTATGGAAACATCTGATGCTGTTTGTTCCTTGATTACTTAATTGTATGCTAGGAGATAGGCACTGCTGAAACTGGAATACTACTGCATGTTCCTTGATTACTTGCATTGCTCAGGATCGCTGTGAGTGACATTGGTGACTATTACTGACTTGTATGAAAACATCTGATGCTGTTTTATGAGTGACAGATTGCATTACTTACTTGCATATGTTTCGGTACTTATTGGTGATTGATACTGACTCGTATGGAAACATCTGATGCTGTTTGTTCCTTGATAACTTAATTGTATGCTAGGAACTTTAATAGACACTGCTGAAAGTGGACAACTGCTGCTGCACGTTTCTTGTTACTTGCATTGCTCAGGACCGCTGTGAGCGACAGATTGCATTACTTACTTGCATATGTTTCGGTACTTATTGGTGATTGATACTGACTCGTATGGAAACATCTGATGCTGTTTGTTCCTTGATTACTTAATTGTATGCTAGGAACTTATGATAGACACTGCTGAAAGTGGACAACTGCTGCTGCACGTTTCTTGTTACTTGCATTGCTCAGGACCGCTGTGAGTAACAGATTGCATTACTTACTTGCATATGTTTCGGTACTTATTGGTGATTGTTATTGACTTGATGGAAACATCTGATGCTGTTTCTTCCTTGATTACTTAATTGTATGCTAGGAACTTACGATAGACACTGCAGAAAGTGGACAATTGCTGCTGCACGTTCCTTGTTACTTGCATTGCTCAGGACCGCTGCAAGTGACAGATTGCATTACTTAATTGCACATGTTTCGTTACTTATTGGTGATTGATACTGACTTGTCTTGAAACATCCGCTGCTGCTTGTTCTTTGATTACTTAATTATATGTTAGGAACGTATGATTTGCACTTCTGAAACTGGACAACTGCTGCTGCATGTTCCTTGATTACTTGGATTGCTCAGGACCGGTGTGAGTGATAGATTACATTACTTACTTGCATATGTTTTGGCAGTTATTGGTGTTTGGTACTGACTTGTATGGAAACATCTGCTGTTTCTTGTTCCTTGATTACTTAATTGTATGTAAAGAACGTATGATAGACACTGCTGAAACAAGACCGCTGTTGCATGTTCCTTGATTACTTGCATTGCTCAGGACCACTGTGAGTGACAGATTGCATTTCTTACTTGTATATGTTTCAGTACTTATTGGTGATTGTTACTGACTTGTATGGAAACATCTGATGCTGTTTGTTCCTTGATTACTTAATTGTATGCTAGGAATTTATGATAGACACTGCTGAAAGTGGACAACTGCTGCTGTACGTTCCTTGTTACTTGCATTGCTCAGGACCGCTGTGAGTGACAGATTGCATTACTTACTTGCATATGTTTCGGTACTTATTGGTGATTGATACTGACTTGTATGGAAACATCTGATGCTGTTTGTTCCTTGATTACTTAATTGTATGCTAGCAACTTATGATAGACACTGCTGAAAGTGGACAACTGCTGCTGCACGTTCCTTGTTACTTGCATTGCTCAGGACCGCTCTGAGTGACAGATTGCATTACTTACTTGCATATGTTTCGGTACTTATTGGTGATTGCAACTGACTTGTATGGAAACATCTGATGCTGTTTGTTCCTTGATTACTTAATTGTATGCTAGGAACTTATGATAGACACTGCTGAGAGTGGACAACTGCTGCTTTACGTTCCTTGTTACTTGCATTGCTCAGTACCGCTGTGAGTGACAGATTGCATTACTTACTTGCATATGTTTCGGTAATTATTGGTGATTGATACTGACTTGTATGGAAACATCTGATGCTGTTTGTTCCTTGATTACTTAATTGTATGCTAGCAACTTATGATAGACACTGCTGAAAGTGGACAACTGCTGCTGCACGTTCCTTGTTACTTGCATTGCTCAGGACCGCTGTGAGTGACAGATTGCATTACTTACTTGCATATGTTTCGGTACTTATTGGTGATTGTTACTGAGTTGTATGGAAACATCTGATGCTGTTTCTTCCTTGATTACTTAATTGTATGCTAGGAGATAGGCACTGCTGAAACTGGACTACTACTGCATGTTCCTTGATTACTTGCATTGCTGAGGATTGCTGTGAGAGACATTGGTGACTATTACTGACTTGTATGAAAACATCTGATGCTGTTTTATGAGTGACAGATTGCATTACTTACTTGCATATGTTTCGGTACTTATTGGTGATTGATACTGACTCGTATGGAAACATCTGATGCTGTTTGTTCCTTGATAACTTAATTGTATGCTAGGAACTTTAATAGACACTGCTGAAAGTGGACAACTGCTGCTGCACGTTTCTTGTTACTTGCATTGCTCAGGACCGCTGTGAGTAACAGATTGCATTACTTACTTGCATATGTTTCGATACTTATTGGTGATTGTTACTGACTTGTATGGAAACATCTAATGCTGTTTGTTCCTTGATTACTTAATTCTATGCTAGGAACTTATGATAGACACTACTGAAAGTGGACAACTCCTGCTGCACGTTCCTTGTTACTTGCATTGCTCAGGACCGCTGTGAGTGACAGATCGCATTACTTAATTGCACATGTTTGAGTACTTATCGGTGATTGATACTGACTTGTCTTGAAACATCTGCTGCTGCTTGTTCCTTGATTACTTAATTGTATGTTAGGAACGTATGATTTGCACTTCTGAAACTGGACAACTGTTGCTGCATGTTCCTTGATTACTTGGATTGCTCAGGACCGGTGTGAGTGACAGATTACATTACTTACTTGCATATGTTTTGGTACTTATTGGTGATTGTTACTGACTTGTATGGAAACATCTGCTGCTTCTTGTTCCTTGATTACTTAATTGTATGTTAAGAACGTAAGATAGACATTGCTGAAACAAGACAACTGTTGCATGTTCCTTGATTACTTGCATTGCTCAGGACCGTTGTGAGTGACAGATTGCATTACTTACTTGCATATGTTTCAGTACTTATTGGTGATTGTTACTGACTTGTATGGAAACATCTGATGTTGTTTGTTCGTTGATTACTTAATTGTATGCTAGGAACTTATGATAGACACTGCTGAAAGTGGACAACTGCTGCTGCACGTTCCTTGTTACTTGCATTGCTCAGGACCGCTGTGAGTGACAGAGTGCATTATTTATGTGCATATGTTTCAGTACTTATTGGTGATTCTTACTGACTTGTATGGAAACATCTGATGCTGTTTGTTCCTTGATTACTTAATTGTATGCTAGGAACATATGATAGACACCGCTGAAAGTGGACAATTGCTGCTGCACGTTCCTTGTTACTTGCATCGCTCAGGACCGCTATGAGTGACATATTGCATTACCTACTTGCAGATGTTTCGGTACTTATTGGTGATTGATACTGACTTGTATGGAAACATCTAATGCTGTTTGTCCGTTGATTACTTAATTGTATGCTAGGAACTTATGATAGACACTGCTGAAAGTGGACAACTGCAGCTGCACGTTCCTTGTTAGTTGCATTTCTCAGGACCGCTGTGAGTGACAGATTGTATTACTTACTTGCATATGTTTCAGTACTTATTGGTGATTGTTACTGACTTGTATGGAAACATCTGATGTTGTTCGTTCCTTGATTACTTATTTGTATGCTAGGAACTTACGATAGACACTGCAGAAAGTGGACAACTGCTGCTACACGTTCCTTGTTACTTGCATTGCTAAGGACCGCTGTGAGTGACAGATTGCATTACTTACTTGCATATATTTCGGTACTTATTGGTAATTGTTTCTGAGTTGTATGGAAACATCGGATGCTGTTTGTTCCTTGATTACTTAATTGTATGCTAGGAGATAGGCACTGCTGAAACTGGACTACTGCTGCTGCATGTTCCTTGATTACTTGCATTGCTCAGGATCGTTGTGAGTGACAGATTGCATGACTTAATTGCATATGTTTCGGTACTTATTGGTGATTGTTACTGACTAGTATAGAAACATCCGATGCTGCTTGTTGCTTGATTACTTAATTGTATGTTAGTTAGGCATGATAGACACTGCTGAAACTCGACAACTGCTGTTGCATGTTCCTTGATTACTTTCATTGTTCAGGACCGCTGTGAGTGACAGATTGCATTACTTACTTGCATATGTTTTGGTACTTATTGCTAAATGTTACTGACTTGTATGGAAACATCTGCTGCTTCTTGTTCCTTGATTACTTAATTGTGTGTTACGAACGTATGATAGACACTGCTGAAACAAGGCAACTGCTGCATGTTCCTTGATTACTTGCATTGCTCATGACCGCTGTGAGTGACAGATTGTATTACTCACTTGCATATGTTTCGGTACTTATTGGTGATTGTTACTGACTTGTATGGAAACATCTGATGCTGTTTGTTACTTGATTACTTAATTCTATGCTAGGAACTAATGATAGACACTGCTGAAAGTGGACAACTGCTGCTGCACGTTCCTTGTTACTTGCATTGCTCAGGACCACTGTGAGTGACAGATTGCATTACTTACTTGCATATGTTTCGGTACTTATTGGTGATTGTTACTGAGTTGTATGGAAACATCCGATGCTGTTTGTTCCTTGATTACTTAATTGTATGCTAGGAGATAGGCACTGCTGAAACTGGACTACTGCTGCATGTTCCTTGATTACTTGCATTGCTCAGGATCGCTGTGAGTGACATTGGTGACTATTACTGACTTGTATGAATACATCTGATGCTGTTTTATGAGTGACAGATTGCATTACTTACTTGCATATGTTTCGGTACATATTGGTGATTGATACTGACTCGTATGGAAACATCTGATGCTGTTTGTTCCTTGATTACTTAATTGTATGCTAGGAACTTATGATAGACACTGCTGAAAGTGGACAACTGCTGCTTCACGTTTCTTGTTACTTGCATTGCTCAGGACCGCTGTGAGTAACAAATTGCATTTCTTACTTGCATATTTTTCGGTACTTATTGGTGATTGTTACTGACTTGTATGAAAACATCTGATACTGTTTGTTCCTTGATTACTTAATTGTATGCTAGGAACTTACGATAGACACTGCAGAAAGTGGACAATTGCTGTAGCACGTTCCTTGTTACTTGCTTTGCTCAGGACCGCTGCGAGTGACAGATTGCATTACTTAATTACACATGTTTCGGTACTTATTGGTGATTGATACTGACTTGTCTTGAAACATCTGCTGCTGCTTGTTCTTTGATTACTTAATTATATGTTAGGAACGTATGATTTGCACTTCTGAAACTGGACAACTGCTGCTACATGTTCCTTGATTACTTGTATTGCTCAGGACCGGTGTGAGTGACAGATTACATTACTTACTTGCATATGTTTTGGTACTTATTGGTGATTGTTACTGACTTGTATGGAAACATCTGCTGCTTCTTGTTCCTTGATTACTTAATTGTATGTAAAGAACGTATGATAGACACTGCTGAAACAAGACAGCTGCTGCATGTTCCTTGATTACTTGCATTGCTCAGGACCGCTGTGAGTGACAGATTGCATTACTTACTTGTACATGTTTCAGTACTTATTGGTGATTGTTACTGACTTGTATGGAAACATCTGATGCTGTTTGTTCCTTGATTACTTAATTGTACGCTAGGAACTTTTGATAGACACTGCTGAAAGTGGACAACTGATGTTGCACGTTCCTGGTTACTTGCATTGCTCCGGACCGCTATGAGTGACAGATTGCATTACTTACTTGAATATGTTTCACTACTTATTGGTGATTGATACTGACTTGTATGGAAACATCTGATGCTGTTTGTTCGTTGATTACTTAATTGTATGCTAGGAACTTATGATAGACACTGCTGAAAGTGGACAACTGCAGCTGCACGTTCCTTGTTAGTTGCATTGCTCAGGACCGCTGTGAGTGACAGATTGTATTCCTTACTTGCATACGTTTCAGTACTTATTGGTGATTGTTACTGACTTGTATGGAAACATCTGATGTTTTTTGTTCCTTGATTACTTAATTGTATGCTAGGAACTTACGATAGACACTGCAGAAAGTGGACAACTGCTGCTACATGTTCCTTGTTACTTGCATTGCTAAGGACCGCTGTGAGTGACAAATTGCATTACTTACTTGCATATGTTTCGGTACTTATTGGTAATTGTCACTGAGTTGTATGGAAACATCGGATGCTGTTTGTTCCTTGATTAATTAATTGTATGCTAGGAGATAGGCACTGCTGAAATTGGACTACTGCTGCTGCATGTTCCTTGATTACTTGCATTGCTCAGGATCGTTGTGAGTGACAAATTGCATGACTTACTTGCATATGTTTCGGTACTTATTGGTGATTGACTGACTTGTATAGAAACATCTGATGCTGCTTGTTGCTTGAATTCTTAATTGTATGTTAGTTAGGCATGATAGACACTGCTGAAACTGGACAACTGCTGTTGCATGTTCCTTGATTACTTTCATTGCTCAGGACCGCTGTGAGTGACAGATTGCATTACTTACTTGCATATGTTTTGGTACTTATTGGTAAATGTTACTGACTTGTATGGAAACATCTGCTGCTTCTTGTTCCTTGATTACTTAATTGTGTGTTAAGAACGTATGATAGACACTGCTGAAACAAGACAACTGCTGCATGTTCCTTGATTACTTGCATTGCTCAGGACCGCTGTGAGTGACAGATTGTATTACTCACTTGCATATGTTTCGGTACTTATTGGTGATTGTTACTGACTTGTATGGAAACATCTGATGATGTTTGTTACTTGATTACTTAATTCTATGCTAGGAACTTATGATAGACACTGCTAAAAGTGGACAACTGCTGCTGCACGTTCCTTGTTACTTGCATTGCTCAGGACCGCTGTGAGTGACAGAGTGCATTATTTATGTGCATATGTTTCAGTTCTTATTGGTGATTCTTACTGACTTGTATGGAAACATCTGATGCTGTTTGTTCCTTGATTACTTAATTGTATGCTAGGAACATATGATAGACACCGCTGAAAGTGGACAATTGCTGCTGCACGTTCCTTGTTACTTGCATCGCTCAGGACCGCTATGAGTGACATATTGCATTACTTACTTGCAGATGTTTCGGTACTTATTGGTGATTGTTACTGACTTGTATGGAAACATCTAATGTTGTTTGTTCGTTGATTACTTAATTGTATGCTAGGAACTTATGATAGACACTGCTGAAAGTGGACAACTGCAGCTGCACGTCCCTTGTTAGTTGCATTTCTCAGGACCCCTGTGAGTGACAGATTGTATTACTTACTTGCATATGTTTCAGTACTTATTGGTGATTGTTACTGACTTGTATGGAAACATCTAATGCTGTTTGTTCCTTGATTACTTAATTCTATGCTAGGACCTTATGATAGACACTACTGAAAGTGGACAACTCCTACTTCACGTTCCTTGTTACTTGCATTGCTCAGGACCGCTGTGAGTGACAGATCGCATTACTTAATTGCACATGTTTCAGTACTTATCGGTGATTGATACTGACTTGTCTTGAAACATCTGCTGCTGCTTGTTCCTTGATTACTTAATTGTATGCTAGGAACGTATGATTTGCACTTCTGAAACTGGACAACTGTTGCTGCATGTTCCTTGATTACTTGGATTGCTCAGGACCGGTGTGAGTGACAGATTACATTACTTACTTGCATATGTTTTGGTACTTATTGGTGATTGTTACTGACTTGTATGGAAACATCTGCTGCTTCTTGTTCCTTGATTACTTAATTGTATGTTAAGAACGTAAGATAGACATTGCTGAAACAAGACAACTGTTGCATGTTCCTTGATTACTTGCATTGCTCAGGACCGTTGTGAGTGACAGATTGCATTACTTACTTGCATATGTTTCAGTACTTATTGGTGATTGTTACTGACTTGTATGGAAACATCTGATGCTGTTTGTTCGTTGATTACTTAATTGTATGCTAGGAACTTATGATAGACACTGCTGAAAGTGGACAACTGCTGCTGCACGTTCCTTGTTACTTGCATTGCTCAGGACCGCTGTGAGTGACAGAGTGCATTATTTATGTGCATATGTTTCAGTACTTATTGGTGATTCTTACTGACTTGTATGGAAACATCTGATGCTGTTTGTTCCTTGATTACTTAATTGTATGCTAGGAACATATGATAGACACCGCTGAAAGTGGACAATTGCTGCTGCACGTTCCTTGTTACTTGCATCGCTCAGGACCGCTATGAGTGACATATTGCATTACCTACTTGCAGATGTTTCGGTACTTATTGGTGATTGATACTGACTTGTATGGAAACATCTAATGCTGTTTGTCCGTTGATTACTTAATTGTATGCTAGGAACTTATGATAGACACTGCTGAAAGTGGACAACTGCAGCTGCACGTTCCTTGTTAGTTGCATTTCTCAGGACCGCTGTGAGTGACAGATTGTATTACTTACTTGCATATGTTTCAGTACTTATTGGTGATTGTTACTGACTTGTATGGAAACATCTGATGTTGTTCGTTCCTTGATTACTTATTTGTATGCTAGGAACTTACGATAGACACTGCAGAAAGTGGACAACTGCTGCTACACGTTCCTTGTTACTTGCATTGCTAAGGACCGCTGTGAGTGACAGATTGCATTACTTACTTGCATATATTTCGGTACTTATTGGTAATTGTTTCTGAGTTGTATGGAAACATCGGATGCTGTTTGTTCCTTGATTACTTAATTGTATGCTAGGAGATAGGCACTGCTGAAACTGGACTACTGCTGCTGCATGTTCCTTGATTACTTGCATTGCTCAGGATCGTTGTGAGTGACAGATTGCATGACTTAATTGCATATGTTTCGGTACTTATTGGTGATTGTTACTGACTAGTATAGAAACATCCGATGCTGCTTGTTGCTTGATTACTTAATTGTATGTTAGTTAGGCATGATAGACACTGCTGAAACTCGACAACTGCTGTTGCATGTTCCTTGATAACTTTCATTGTTCAGGACCGCTGTGAGTGACAGATTGCATTACTTACTTGCATATGTTTTGGTACTTATTGCTAAATGTTACTGACTTGTATGGAAACATCTGCTGCTTCTTGTTCCTTGATTACTTAATTGTGTGTTACGAACGTATGATAGACACTGCTGAAACAAGGCAACTGCTGCATGTTCCTTGATTACTTGCATTGCTCATGACCGCTGTGAGTGACAGATTGTATTACTCACTTGCATATGTTTCGGTACTTATTGGTGATTGTTACTGACTTGTATGGAAACATCTGATGCTGTTTGTTACTTGATTACTTAATTCTATGCTAGGAACTTATGATAGACACTGCTGAAAGTGGACAACTTCTGCTGCACGTTCCTTGTTACTTGCATTGCTCAGGACCACTGTGAGTGACAGATTGCATTACTTACTTGCATATGTTTCGGTACTTATTGGTGATTGTTACTGAGTTGTATGGAAACATCTGATGCTGTTTGTTCCTTGATTACTTAATTGTATGCTAGGAGATAGGCACTGCTGAAACTGGACTACTGCTGCATGTTCCTTGATTACTTGCATTGCTCAGGATCGCTGTGAGTGACATTGGTGACTATTACTGACTTGTATGAATACATCTGATGCTGTTTTATGAGTGACAGATTGCATTACTTACTTGCATATGTTTCGGTACATATTGGTGATTGATACTGACTCGTATGGAAACATCTGATGCTGTTTGTTCCTTGATTACTTAATTGTATGCTAGGAACTTATGATAGACACTGCTGAAAGTGGACAACTGGTGCTTCACGTTTCTTGTTACTTGCATTGCTCAGGACCGCTATGAGTGACATATTGCATTACTTACTTGCAGATGTTTCGGTACTTATTGGTGATTGTTACTGACTTGTATGGAAACATCTAATGTTGTTTGTTCGTTGATTACTTAATTGTATGCTAGGAACTTATGATAGACACTGCTGAAAGTGGACAACTGCAGCTGCACGTCCCTTGTTAGTTGCATTTCTCAGGACCCCTGTGAGTGACAGATTGTATTACTTACTTGCATATGTTTCAGTACTTATTGGTGATTGTTACTGACTTGTATGGAAACATCTAATGCTGTTTGTTCCTTGATTACTTAATTCTATGCTAGGACCTTATGATAGACACTACTGAAAGTGGACAACTCCTACTTCACGTTCCTTGTTACTTGCATTGCTCAGGACCGCTGTGAGTGACAGATCGCATTACTTAATTGCACATGTTTCAGTACTTATCGGTGATTGATACTGACTTGTCTTGAAACATCTGCTGCTGCTTGTTCCTTGATTACTTAATTGTATGCTAGGAACGTATGATTTGCACTTCTGAAACTGGACAACTGTTGCTGCATGTTCCTTGATTACTTGGATTGCTCAGGACCGGTGTGAGTGACAGATTACATTACTTACTTGCATATGTTTTGGTACTTATTGGTGATTGTTACTGACTTGTATGGAAACATCTGCTGCTTCTTGTTCCTTGATTACTTAATTGTATGTTAAGAACGTAAGATAGACATTGCTGAAACAAGACAACTGTTGCATGTTCCTTGATTACTTGCATTGCTCAGGACCGTTGTGAGTGACAGATTGCATTACTTACTTGCATATGTTTCAGTACTTATTGGTGATTGTTACTGACTTGTATGGAAACATCTGATGCTGTTTGTTCGTTGATTACTTAATTGTATGCTAGGAACTTATGATAGACACTGCTGAAAGTGGACAACTGCTGCTGCACGTTCCTTGTTACTTGCATTGCTCAGGACCGCTGTGAGTGACAGAGTGCATTATTTATGTGCATATGTTTCAGTACTTATTGGTGATTCTTACTGACTTGTATGGAAACATCTGATGCTGTTTGTTCCTTGATTACTTAATTGTATGCTAGGAACATATGATAGACACCGCTGAAAGTGGACAATTGCTGCTGCACGTTCCTTGTTACTTGCATCGCTCAGGACCGCTATGAGTGACATATTGCATTACCTACTTGCAGATGTTTCGGTACTTATTGGTGATTGATACTGACTTGTATGGAAACATCTAATGCTGTTTGTCCGTTGATTACTTAATTGTATGCTAGGAACTTATGATAGACACTGCTGAAAGTGGACAACTGCAGCTGCACGTTCCTTGTTAGTTGCATTTCTCAGGACCGCTGTGAGTGACAGATTGTATTACTTACTTGCATATGTTTCAGTACTTATTGGTGATTGTTACTGACTTGTATGGAAACATCTGATGTTGTTCGTTCCTTGATTACTTATTTGTATGCTAGGAACTTACGATAGACACTGCAGAAAGTGGACAACTGCTGCTACACGTTCCTTGTTACTTGCATTGCTAAGGACCGCTGTGAGTGACAGATTGCATTACTTACTTGCATATATTTCGGTACTTATTGGTAATTGTTTCTGAGTTGTATGGAAACATCGGATGCTGTTTGTTCCTTGATTACTTAATTGTATGCTAGGAGATAGGCACTGCTGAAACTGGACTACTGCTGCTGCATGTTCCTTGATTACTTGCATTGCTCAGGATCGTTGTGAGTGACAGATTGCATGACTTAATTGCATATGTTTCGGTACTTATTGGTGATTGTTACTGACTAGTATAGAAACATCCGATGCTGCTTGTTGCTTGATTACTTAATTGTATGTTAGTTAGGCATGATAGACACTGCTGAAACTCGACAACTGCTGTTGCATGTTCCTTGATTACTTTCATTGTTCAGGACCGCTGTGAGTGACAGATTGCATTACTTACTTGCATATGTTTTGGTACTTATTGCTAAATGTTACTGACTTGTATGGAAACATCTGCTGCTTCTTGTTCCTTGATTACTTAATTGTGTGTTACGAACGTATGATAGACACTGCTGAAACAAGGCAACTGCTGCATGTTCCTTGATTACTTGCATTGCTCATGACCGCTGTGAGTGACAGATTGTATTACTCACTTGCATATGTTTCGGTACTTATTGGTGATTGTTACTGACTTGTATGGAAACATCTGATGCTGTTTGTTACTTGATTACTTAATTCTATGCTAGGAACTTATGATAGACACTGCTGAAAGTGGACAACTTCTGCTGCACGTTCCTTGTTACTTGCATTGCTCAGGACCACTGTGAGTGACAGATTGCATTACTTACTTGCATATGTTTCGGTACTTATTGGTGATTGTTACTGAGTTGTATGGAAACATCTGATGCTGTTTGTTCCTTGATTACTTAATTGTATGCTAGGAGATAGGCACTGCTGAAACTGGACTACTGCTGCATGTTCCTTGATTACTTGCATTGCTCAGGATCGCTGTGAGTGACATTGGTGACTATTACTGACTTGTATGAATACATCTGATGCTGTTTTATGAGTGACAGATTGCATTACTTACTTGCATATGTTTCGGTACATATTGGTGATTGATACTGACTCGTATGGAAACATCTGATGCTGTTTGTTCCTTGATTACTTAATTGTATGCTAGGAACTTATGATAGACACTGCTGAAAGTGGACAACTGGTGCTTCACGTTTCTTGTTACTTGCATTGCTCAGGACCGCTGTGAGTAACAAATTGCATTTCTTACTTGTATATTTTTCGGTACTTATTGGTGATTGTTACTGACTTGTATGGAAACATCTGATGCTGTTTGTTCCTTGATTACTTAATTGTATGCTAGGATCTTACGATAGACACTGCAGAAAGTGGACAATTGCTGTTGCACGTTCCTTGTTACTTGCATTGCTCAGGACCGCTGCGAGTGACAGATTGCATTACTTAATTACACATGTTTCGGTACTTATTGGTGATTGATACTGACTTGTCTTGAAACATCTGCTGCTGCTTGTTCTTTGATTACTTAATTATATGTTAGGAACGTATGATTTGCACTTCTGAAACTGGACAACTACTGCTGCATGTTCCTTGATTACTTGTATTGCTCAGGACCGGTGTGAGTGACAGATTACATTACTTACTTGCATATGTTTTGGTACTTATTGGTGATTGTTAATGACTTGTATGGAAACATCTGCTGCTTCTTGTTCCTTGATTACTTAATTGTATGTAAAGAACGTATGATAGACACTGCTGAAACAAGACAGCTGCTGCATGTTCCTTGATTACTTGCATTGCTCAGGACCGCTGTGAGTGACAGATTGCATTACTTACTTGTACATGTTTCAGTACTTATTGGTGATTGTTACTGACTTGTATGGAAACATCTGATGCTGTTTGTTCCTTGATTACTTAATTGTATGCTAGGAACTTTTGATAGACACTGCTGAAAGTGGACAACTGATGTTGCACGTTCCTGGTTACTTGCATTGCTCAGGACCGCTATGAGTGACAGATTGCATTACTTACTTGAATATGTTTCACTACTTATTGGTGATTGATACTGACTTGTATGGAAACATCTGATGCTGTTTGTTCGTTGATTACTTAATTGTATGCTAGGAACTTATGATAGACACTGCTGAAAGTGGACAACTGCAGCTGCACGTTTCTTGTTAGTTGCATTGCTCAGGACCGCTGTGAGTGACAGATTGTATTACTTACTTGCATATGTTTCAGTACTTATTGGTGATTGTTACTGACTTGTATGGAAACATCTGATGTTTTTTGTTCCTTGATTACTTAATTGTATGCTAGGAACTTACGATAGACACTGCAGAAAGTGGACAACTGCTGCTACATGTTCCTTGTTACTTGCATTGCTAAGGACCGCTGTGAGTGACAAATTGCATTACTAACTTGCATATGTTTCGGTACTTATTGGTAATTGTCACTGAGTTGTATGGAAACATCGGATGCTGTTTGTTCCTTGATTAATTAATTGTATGCTAGGAGATAGGCACTGCTGAAACTGGACTACTGCTGCTGCATGTTCCTTGATTACTTGCATTGCTCAGGATCGTTGTGAGTGACAAATTGCATGACTTACTTGCATATGTTTCGGTACTTATTGGTGATTGTTACTGACTTGTATAGAAACATCCGATGCTGCTTGTTGCTTGAATTCTTAATTGTATGTTAGTTAGGCATGATAGACACTGCTGAAACTTGATTACTTTCATTGCTCAGGACCGCTGTGACTGACAGATTGCATTACTTACTTGCATTAGTTTTGGTACTTATTGCTAAATGTTACTGACTTGTATGGAAACATCTGCTGCTTCTTGTTCCTTGATTACTTAATTGTGTGTTACGAACGTATGATAGACACTGCTGAAACAAGACAACTGCTGCATGTTCCTTGATTACTTGCATTGCTCAGGACCGCTGTGAGTGACAGATTGTATTACTCACTTGCATATGTTTCGGTACTTATTGGTGATTGTTACTGACTTGTATGGAAACATCTGATGCTGTTTGTTACTTGATTACTTAATTCTATGCTAGGAACTTATGATAGACACTGCTGAAAGTGGACAACTGCTGCTGCACGTTCCTTGTTACTTGCATTGCTCAGGACCACTGTGTAACATCCAATTTTCCACAAACAATACACGTCATAATATTTCAGTTAATTACTAATATTTGGATAAAATTGCTTTATTATCAAAAGTCTGATGCTGTAATTTATATTTAATAAATTACGGACTTTGTAACATCCAATTACCACAAACAGTACACGTCATAATAATTCATTTGATTAAGTAATAATAATTGTTTGATACCACAGGTCCCACAGCAAGAATACTAAATTACAACAATATTAAAATCAAATGGTGGTCTAACTAGCTTCTAAATCTTCAATCAGAGTGCGGAAGACTGAACAAGCTACCCGAGACCGCATCGTCATTACAAAAATAGGCATTATCAAAAGTCCAAAGGTCTGCTATTCATCAACATCCAGATTCACTTAGCCTGGGACGAACTACCTGCTATGACCTTGCCTTTGTCAGCTTTTCCTGAAAAAGAATCGTCATGACAGAGTAAGCTAACTAAGCTTAGTGAGTAAACAGAATTCCATAAGTTACCACACACATGCCATACTATCAGCTCCTGCCGGCAAGTCACTATGGTTGAGAGACAACCCAGTTTGTTTTCCCCTATGTAAAGCCGAAGCTTTACGGGAAGTGTATGGAAACAAGTCATATAGGAAAGGAATCTGCAGAATTCCCTCCTGTGAATGGAGATCTCGCATTCGGTCCTATCGGATGATGCAGTATGCAGCGGCAATTATATAAACAGTCAAGTAAGCAGTAAGCAGGATAAGTATTTACATAAAATGTAAAAGTGAACATGCAAATCAAGTCAATTCTATGTATACAGTAATGTCAAAAGTACGCTTCTATGATACAATAAAGTATTAAAGAAACATGCAGCAACAAACGGAAGTTTCCATACAGTCGATGACATTCACCAATAAGTATCGAAACATATGTATGTAATTAATGAAATCTGTCACTCACAGTGGTCCGTAGTCAGATAGTGCTTAACGAATTAAGCTGTTCAGTTTACTCTGTCAAACCGGCGGGTTCCTGCATTTCAGTTTTAAGTCTGGCATATTAATGTCAAGTCTGAGTCATAATCTATATAACCCTAGTTATATATTCCGGTCATTGTCAATTCTGGTCATCGAGTCTGAGGTAGTTCCTATTGTCCCAAGGTGAGTCTATTCTTATCAGATTAATACGATCCATCTAATTACAGATGTGTGTATGGCCTTGAAACAAAGCCAAACGTATTACTTAGCAAGGTGAAACAGGACATACATATTCTAAGGGTTCGTACAGAGTCTGTTAATTTATTTGTGCATAAAATGGTTATGCATCTTGAACTTATGAGTTTTTATCATAATCAAAAGATACTTTTAATTACAATAGGTTGTTTAATAACTTAATCTGATTTAGGAATTAATATTTTGACTTGGAATTAACCAGATTCAAATATAGGGACTTAGACTCGAAACTCATACATATTCGAATCTAGGAGGTTAGATTCGAACACATACATTAGATTCTAGGGACAGATTCGAAACACACATACATTAGATTCTAGGGACAGATTCGAAACACACATACATTAGATTCTAGGGATAGATTCGAAACACACATACATTAGATTCTAGGGACTAAACAGATTCGAAGGCATACATGGCTAGACAGATTCGAAGGCATACATGGCTAGACAGATTCGAAGGCATACATGGCTA
This sequence comes from Centrapalus pauciflorus, assembly GCA_020465985.1. NCBI lineage: Eukaryota > Viridiplantae > Streptophyta > Magnoliopsida > Asterales > Asteraceae > Centrapalus > Centrapalus pauciflorus. The sequence goes on along the minus strand of JAANYP010001482.1, from coordinate 41,800 downwards.
GACAGATTCGAAATTAAAGCATAGATTCGAAAGCCATACTAGACTCGAACCTACTTAGATTCGAGACACACACAACTCGAGTCTAGGCATGAATCTCTCGAATCTGTTCATCTTGTTCATCGGTTTTCCAGGTTCTAACAACTAAATATGAGCATAAATGATAGAGAAATGGTTACTAACCTTCGTCCAAGCTATAACCTTCGACTAGGGATGATTTCCAAGCAAGAACAGGTCTTAAACGGGGGCAAATCAGCTTCAAATGAAGGAAAAATGAGCAAACTCGAAAATGCTCATTCAAAACCGAACCAAAAGTCAGAAAAATGGTCAATCTTACCTCAAATCCGGACGAAATCAAACAAGAAATGGTAGATTCGTGAAGAGCTCGACGATCTCTATCCGATGGCGTATGAATCACGAGAATCCGACGTTTGATTAGAAGAAAAGCTAGAGAGAAGAAGTATCTTAGAGAGAAGGAGGAGAATTCTAGTTTCCAAACCTAAGAAATGAGGAGGGGAGCCCATACTTATAGGAAAATAGGGAGAAAATCAGATTTTCTACTGAATTATCCGGAATTGACCAACTTTATTTCTCAACAATCCGACTTGCATAAATGTCTTTTAGTCACATTTTTATTCATTTTAGTCCGTTTCGTCACTTTCAGTCTTTAATTTGACATTTAGCTGAATTTTAATTATTAATTTTATTTCAGCTAATTTTGGGCAACTTTTCATAATTAATTATAACTTAATATAATTAACTATTTAAGATTCATGTTTTCAGTTAATTACTAATATTTGGATAAAATTGCTTTATTATCAAAAGTCTGATGCTGTAATTTATATTTAATAAATTACGGGCTGTTACAATCTTCCCCCGTTAAAATTGATTCCGTCCTCGGAATCGACTAAGACAGGAATAACTCCGGATACTTTCGCCTAATCTCGTCTTCTCGTTCCCAAGTTTGCGCAGATCCCTTATGGTATTTCCATTGGACTAACACCATTGGAATTTCCTTGCTGCGCAATTTCGAAACCTTATGATCAATTATACGCTCGGGCTCTTCTTCGTATCTTAACTGCTCATCAATTTGCACGTCTTTCCAAGGAATCACGGCTTCAGCGTCAGCCAAACACTTTCGAAGATTACTCACATGGAATACATCATGAATCCCAGTCATTTCAGCAGGCAACTTCAATCTGTAGGCCTGCAATCCTACACGCTCGAGAATTTCAAAAGGACCCACAAATCGAGGGCTCAACTTCCCCCGTTTGCCGAACCTTACTATTCCTTTTCTTGGCGAGACTTTCAACAACACTTTATCTCCAACTTCAAACGCAATCGGCTTACGTCTTCTATCATGATACTTCTTTTGTCTGTCTTGAGAAGTCTGTATCCGCTGTCGAATCAATTGTAGCTGATCATGGGCTTCTTGCAGAATCGCTGGTCCAGAGATCGGTCGTTCACCTGTTTCCCTCCAACAGGTTGGGGTTCTGCATCGACGTCCGTACAAAAGCTGATATGGAGGCATACCAATAGTCGAGTGATAACTATTGTTATAAGCAAACTCCACAAACGGCAGGTGAGTATCCCAACTTCCAACGAGATCAATCACACAAGCACGTAACATATCTTCTAAGGTAAAAATTGTCCTTTCACTTTGCCCGTCAGTTTCAGGATGATAGGCGGTGCTCATCTTAAGTTCAGTTCCTAGTCCATTCTGAAAAGCCTTCCAAAAACGAGAAGTAAATCTGCTGTCACGGTCCGATACTATAGACAATGGAACACCATGTCTAGTCACGATTTCCTTTACGTACAACTCAGCTAACTTTTCGAGGCGTTCATCTTCACGTATGGGTAGGAAATGGGCTGACTTAGTAAGTCGATCCACTATTACCCATATAGAGTCATGATTCCGCTTAGTCCTGGGCAGCTTCGTCACAAAGTCCATGGTTATATGGTCCCACTTCCATTCCGGGATCGGCAATGGTTGTAGTTCTCCATACGGCTTCTGATGTTCAGATTTGACTTGTAAACAAGTCATACAATTTTCTACATATCGCCCCACGTCCTTCTTCATTCCAGGCCACCAATATTCCGTCCTCAAATCTTGATACATTTTAGTAGAACCAGGGTGTATCGAAAATTTCGACATATGAGCTGGCTCTGATACCAACTTTATTTCTCAACAATCCGACTTGCATAAATGTCTTTTAGTCACATTTTTATTCATTTTAGTCCGTTTCGTCACTTTCAGTCTTTAATTTGACATTTAGCTGAATTTTAATTATTAATTTTATTTCAGCTAATTTTGGGCAACTTTTCATAATTAATTATAACTTAATATAATTAACTATTTAAGATTCATGTTTTCAGTTAATTACTAATATTTGGATAAAATTGCTTTATTATCAAAAGTCTGATGCTGTAATTTATATTTAATAAATTACGGGCTGTTACACACTGTGAGTGACAGATTGCATTACTTACTTGCATATGTTTCGGTACTTATTGGTGATTGTTACTGAGTTGTATGGAAACATCTGATGATGTTTGTTCCTTGATTACTTAATTGTATGCTAGGAGATAGGCACTGCTGAAACTGGACTACTGCTGCATGTTCCTTGATTACTTGCATTGCTCAGGATCGCTGTGAGTGACATTGGTGACTATTACTGACTTGTATGAAAACATCTGATGCTGTTTTATAAGTGACAGATTGCATTACTTACATGCATATGTTTCGGTACTTATTGGTGATTGATACTGACTCGTATGGAAACATCTGATGCTGTTTGTTCCTTGATTAGTTAATTGTATGCTAGGAACTTATGATAGACACTGCTGAAAGTGGACAACTGCTGCTGCACGTTTCTTATTACTTGCATTGCTCAGGACCGCTGTGAGTAACAGATTGCATTTCTTACTTGCATATGTTTCGGTACTTATTGGTGATTGTTACTGACTTGTATGGAAACATCTGATGCTGTTTGTTCCTTGATTACTTAATTGTATGCTAGGAACTTACGATAGACACTGCAGAAAGTGGAAAATTGCTGCTGCGCGTTCCTTGTTACTTGCATTGCTCAGGACCGCTGTGAGTAACACATTACATTACTTACTTGCATATGTTTTGGTACTTATTGGTGATTGTTACTGACTTGTATGGAAACATCTGCTGCTTCTTGTTCCTTGATTACTTAATTGTATGTAAAGAACGTATGATAGACACTGATGAAACAAGACAGCTGCTGCATGTTCCTTGATTACTTGCATTGCTCAGGACCGCTGTCAGTGACAGATTACATTACTTACTTGTATATGTTTCAGTACTTATTGGTGATTGTTACTGACATGTATGGAAACATCTGATGCTGTTTGTTCCTTGATTACTTAATTGTATGCAAGGAACTTATGATAGACACTGCTGAAAGTGGAAAACTGCTGCAGCACGTTCCTTGTTACTTGCATTGCTCAGGTTCGCTGTGAGTGACAGATTGCATGACTTACTTGCATATGTTTCGGTACTTATTGGTGATTGTTACTGACTTGTATGGAAACATCAGATGCTGTTTGTTCCTTGATTACTAAATTGTATGCTAGGAACTTACGATAGACACTACAGAAACTGGACAATTGCTGTTGCACGTTCTTTGTTACTTGCATTGCTCAGGACCGCGGTGAGTGACAGATTGCATTACTTAATTGCACATGTTTTGGTACTTATTTGTGATTGATACTGAATTGTCTTGAAACATCTGGTGCTGGTTGTTCTTTGATTACTTAATTGCATGTTAGGAACGTATGATTTGCACTTCTGAAACTGGACAACTGCTGCTGCATGTTCCTTGATTACATGGATTGCTCGGGACCGATGCGAGTGACAGATTACATTACTTACTTGCATATGTTTTGGTACTTATTGGTGATTGTTACTGACTTGTATGGAAACATCTGCTGCTTCTTGTTCCTTGATTACTTAATTGTATGTAAAGAACGTATGATAGACACTGATGAAACAAGACAGCTGCTGCATGTTCCTTGATTACTTGCATTGCTCAGGACCGCTGTCAGTGACAGATTGCATTACTTACTTGTATATGTTTCAGTACTTATTGGTGATTGTTACTGACATGTACGGAAACATCTGATGCTGTTTGTTCCTTGATTACTTAATTGAATGCAAGGAACTTATGATAGACACTGCTGAAAGTGGACAACTGCTGCAGCACGTTCCTTGTTACTTGCATTGCTCAGGTTCGCTGTGAGTGACAGATTGCATGACTTACTTGCATATGTTTCGGTACTTATTGGTGATTGTTACTGACTTGTATGGAAACATCAGATGCTGTTTGTTCCTTGATTACTAAATTGTATGCTAGGAACTTACGATAGACACTACAGAAACTGGACAATTGCTGTTGCACGTTCTTTGTTACTTGCATTGCTCAGGACCGCGGTGAGTGACAGATTGCATTACTTAATTGCACATGTTTTGCTACTTATTTGTGATTGATACTGAATTGTCTTGAAACATCTGCTGCTGGTTGTTCTTTGATTACTTAATTGCATGTTAGGAACGTATGATTTGCACTTCTGAAACTGGACAACTGCTGCTGCATGTTCCTTGATTACTTGGATTGCTCGGGACCGATGCGAGTGACAGATTACATTACTTACTTGCATATGTTTTGGTACTTATTGGTGATTGTTACTGACTTGTATGGAAACATCTGCTGCTTCTTGTTCCTTGATTACTTAATTGTATGTAAAGAACGTATGATAGACACTGATGAAACAAGACAGCTGCTGCATGTTCCTTGATTACTTGCATTGCTCAGGACCGCTGTCAGTGACAGATTGCATTACTTACTTGTATATGTTTCAGTACTTATTGGTGATTGTTACTGACATGTATGGAAACATCTGATGCTGTTTGTTCCTTGATTACTTAATTGTATGCAAGGAACTTATGATAGACACTGCTGAAAGTGGACAACTGCTGCAGCACGTTCCTTGTTACTTGCATTGCTCAGGTTCGCTGTGAGTGACAGATTGCATGACTTACTTGCATATGTTTCGGTACTTATTGGTGATTGTTACTGACTTGTATGGAAACATCAGATGCTGTTTGTTCCTTGATTACTAAATTGTATGCTAGGAACTTACGATAGACACTACAGAAACTGGACAATTGCTGTTGCACGTTCTTTGTTACTTGCATTGCTCAGGACCGCGGTGAGTGACAGATTGCATTACTTAATTGCACATGTTTTGGTACTTATTTGTGATTGATACTGAATTGTCTTGAAACATCTGGTGCTGGTTGTTCTTTGATTACTTAATTGCATGTTAGGAACGTATGATTTGCACTTCTGAAACTGGACAACTGCTGCTGCATGTTCCTTGATTACTTGGATTGCTCGGGACCGATGCGAGTGACAGATTACATTACTTACTTGCATATGTTTTGGTACTTATTGGTGATTGTTACTGACTTGTATGGAAACATCTGCTGCTTCTTGTTCCTTGATTACTTAATTGTATGTAAAGAACGTATGATAGACACTGATGAAACAAGACAGCTGCTGCATGTTCCTTGATTACTTGCATTGCTCAGGACCGCTGTCAGTGACAGATTGCATTACTTACTTGTATATGTTTCAGTACTTATTGGTGATTGTTACTGAATTGTATGGAAACATCTGATGCTGTTTGTTCCTTGATTACTTAATTGTATGCAAGGAACTTATGATAGACACTGCTGAAAGTGGACAACTGCTGCAGCACGTTCCTTGTTACTTGCATTGCTCAGGTTCGCTGTGAGTGACAGATTGCATGACTTACCTGCATATGTTTCGGTACTTATTGGTGATTGTTACTGACTTGTATGGAAACATCAGATGCTGTTTGTTCCTTGATTACTAAATTGTATGCTAGGAACTTACGATAGACACTACAGAAACTGGACAATTGCTGCTGCACGTTCTTTGTTACTTGCATTGCTCAGGACCGCGGTGAGTGACAGATTGCATTACTTAATTGCACATGTTTTGGTACTTATTTGTGATTGATACTGAATTGTCTTGAAACATCTGCTGCTGCTTGTTCTTTGATTACTTAATTGTATGTTAGGAACGTATGATTTGCACTTCTGAAACTGGACAACTGCTGCTGCATGTTCCTTGATTACTTGGATTGCTCGGGACCGATGCGAGTGACAGATTACATTACTTACTTGCATATGTTTTGGTACTTATTGGTGATTGTTACTGACTTGTCTTGAAACATATGCTGCTTCTTGTTCTTTGATAGCTTAATTGTATGTTAGGTACGTATGATTTGCACTTCTGAAACTGGACAACTGCTGCTGCATGTTCCTTGATTACTTGAATTGCTCAGGACCGGTGTGAGTGACAGATTAAATTACTTACTTGCATATGTTTTGGTACTTATTGGTGATTGTTACTGACTTGTATGGAAACATCTGATGATGTTTGTTCTTTGATTACTTAATTGTATACTAGGAACTTATGATAGACACTACTGAAAGTGGACAACAGCTGCTGCACGTTCCTTGTTACTTGCATTGCTCAGGACCGCTTTGAGTGACAGATTGCATTACTTGCTTGCATATGTTTCGGTACTTATTGTTGACTGTTACTGACTTGTATGGAAACATCAGATGTTGTTTGTTCCTTGATTACTTAACTGTATGCTAGGAACTTACGATAGACACTATAGAAAGTAGACAAGTGCTGCTGCACGTTCCTTGTTACTTGCATTGCTCAGGACCGCTGTGAGTGACAGATTTTATTACTTACTTGCATATGTTTCGGCACTTATTGGTGATTGATACTGTCTTGTCTTGAAACATATGCTGCTTCTTGTTCTTAGATTACTTAATTGAATGTTAGGTACGTATGATTTGCACTTCTGAAACTGGACAACTGCGGCTGCATGTTCCTTGATTACTTGGATTGCTCAGGACCGGTGTGAGTGACAGATTACATTACTTACTTGCATATGTTTTGGTACTTACTGGTGATTGTTACTTACTTGTATGGAAACATCTGCTGCTTCTTTTTCCTTAATTACTTAATTGTATGTTAGGAACTTATGATAGACATTGCTGAAACAAGGCAACTGCTTCATGTTCCTTGATTACTTAATTGTACGGAAACATGTGCTGCTGCTAGTTCCTTGATTACTTAATTGTATGTCAGGAACGTATGATAGACACTGCCGAAACTGGACTACAGTTGCTGCATGTTCCTTGATTACTTGCATTACACAGGAACGATGTGAGTGACAGATTGCATTACTTACTTGCATATGTTTCGGACTTATTGGTGATTGTTACTGACTTGTATGGAAACATATGCTGCTGCTTGTTCCTTGATTACTTAATTGTACGTTAGGAACGTATGATAGACACTGCTGAAACTGGACAACTGCTGCTGCATGATCCTTGATTACTTGCATTGCTCAGGACCGCTGTGAGTGACAGATTGCATTACTTACTTGGGTATGTTTCAGTACTTATTGGTGATTGTTACTGACTTGTATGGAAACATATGTCTGCTGCTTGTTGCTTGATTACTTAATTGTATGTTAGGAACATATGATAGACACTGCTGAAACTGGTCAACTGCTACTGCATGTTCCTTGATTACTTGCATTGCTCAGGACCGCTGTGAGTGACAGATTACATTACTTACTTGCATATGTTTTGGTGCTCATTGGTGATTGTTATTGACTAGTATGGAAACATCTGCTGCTTCTTGTTCCTTGATTACTTAATTGTATGTTAAGAACGTATGATAGACACAGCTGAAACAAAACATCTGTTGCATGTTCCTTGATTACTTGCCAATCAGGTTCGCTGTGAGTGACAGATTGCATTACTTACTTGCATATGTTTCAGTAATTGTTGGTGATTGTTACTGACTTGTCTTGAAACATCTGCTGCTGCTTGTTCTTTGATTACTTCATTGTATGTTAGGAACGTATGATTTGCACTTCTGAAACTGGACAACTGCTGCTGCATGTTCCTTAATTACTTGGATTCCTCAGGACCGGTGTGTGTGACAGATTACATTACTTACTTGCATATGTTTTGGTACTTATTGGTGATTGTTACTGACTTGTATGGAAACATCTGCTGCTTCTTGTTCGTTGATTACTTAATTGTATGTCAAGAATGTATTATAGACACTGCTGAAACAAGACAACTGTTGCATGTTCCTTTATTACTTGCAATGCTCAGGACCGCTGTGAGTGAAAGATTGCATTACTTACTTGCATATGTTTTAGTACTTGTTGGTGATTGTTACTGACTTGTATGGAAACATCGGATGCTGTTTGTTCCTTGATTACTTAATTGTATGCTAGGAACTTATGACAGACACTACTGAAATTGGTCAACTGCTGCTGCACGTTCCTTGTTACTTGCATTGCTCAGGACCGCTGTGAGTGACAGATTGCATTACTTAATTGCACATTTTTCGGTACTTATTGGTGATTGATACTGACTTGTCTTGAAACATCTGCTACTGCTTGTTCTTTGATTACTAAGTTGTATGTTAGGAACGTATGATTTGCACTGCTGAAACTGGACAACTGCTGCTGTATGTTCTTTGATTACTTGGATTGCTCAGGACCGGTGTGAGTGACATATTACATACTTACATGCATATGTTTCGGTACTTATTGATAAATGTTACTGACTTGTATGTAAACATCTGCTGCTTCTTGTTCCTTGATTACTTAATTGTATGTTAAGAACGTATGATAGACACTGTTGAAACAAGACAACTGCTGCATGTTACTTGATTACTTGCATTGCTCAGGACCGCTGTGAGTGACAGATTGCATTACTTACTTGCATATGTTTCAGTACTTATTGGTGATTGTTACTGACTTGTATAGAAACATCTGATGCCGTTTGTTCCTTGATTACTTAATTGTATGCTAGGAACTTATCATAGACACTGCAGAAAGTGGACAACTGCTACTGCACGTTCCTTGTTACTTGCATTGCTCAGGACCGCTGTGAGTGACAGATTGCATTACTTACTTGCATATGTTTCGGACTTATTGGTGATTGTTACTGACTTGTATGGAAACGTATGCTGCTGCTTGTTCCTTGATTACTTAATTGTACGTTAGGAACGTATGATAGACACTGCTGAAATTGGACAACTGCTGCTGCATGATCCTTGATTACTTGCATTGCTCAGGACCGCTTTGAGTGACAGATTGCATTACTTACTTGGGTATGTTTCAGTACTTATTGGTGATTGTTACTGACTTGTATGGAAACATATGTCTGCTGCTTGTTGCTTGATTACTTAATTGTATGTTAGGAACATATGATAGACACTGCTGAAACTGGTCAACTGCTACTGCATGTTCCTTGATAACTTGCATTGCTCAGGACTGCTGTGAGTGACAGATTACATTACTTACTTGCATATGTTTTGGTGCTCATTGGTGAATGTTATTGACTAGTATGGAAACATCTGCTGCTTCTTGTTCCTTGATTACTTAATTGTATGTTAAGAACGTATGATAGACACAGCTGAAACAAAACATCTGTTGCATGTTCCTTGATTACTTGCCAATCAGGTTCGCTGTGAGTGACAGATTGCATTACTTACTTGCATATGTTTCAGTAATTGTTGGTGATTGTTACTGACTTGTCTTGAAACATCTGCTGCTGCTTGTTCTTTGATTACTTCATTGTATGTTAGGAACGTATGATTTGCACTTCTGAAACTGGACAACTGCTGCTGCATGTTCCTTAATTACTTGGATTCCTCAGGACCGGTGTGTGTGACAGATTACATTACTTACTTGCATATGTTTTGGTACTTATTGGTGATTGTTACTGACTTGTATGGAAACATCTGCTGCTTCTTGTTCGTTGATTACTTAATTGTATGTCAAGAATGTATTATAGACACTGCTGAAACAAGACAACTGTTGCATGTTCCTTTATTACTTGCAATGCTCAGGACCGCTGTGAGTGAAAGATTGCATTACTTACTTGCATATGTTTTAGTACTTGTTGGTGATTGTTACTGACTTGTATGGAAACATCGGATGCTGTTTGTTCCTTGATTACTTAATTGTATGCTAGGAACTTATGACAGACACTACTGAAATTGGACAACTGCTGCTGCACGTTCCTTGTTACTTGCATTGCTCAGGACCGCTGTGAGTGACAGATTGCATTACTTAATTGCACATTTTTCGGTACTTATTGCTGATTGATACTGACTTGTCTTGAAACATCTGCTACTGCTTGTTCTTTGATTACTAAGTTGTATGTTAGGAACGTATGATTTGCACTGCTGAAACTGGACAACTGCTGCTGTATGTTCTTTGATTACTTGGATTGCTCAGGACCGGTGTGAGTGACATATTACATACTTACATGCATATGTTTCGGTACTTATTGATAAATGTTACTGACTTGTATGTAAACATCTGCTGCTTCTTGTTCCTTGATTACTTAATTGTATGTTAAGAACGTATGATAGACACTGTTGAAACAAGACAACTGCTGCATGTTACTTGATTACTTGCATTGCTCAGGACCGCTGTGAGTGACAGATTGCATTACTTACTTGCATATGTTTCAGTACTTATTGGTGATTGTTACTGACTTGTATAGAAACATCTGATGCCGTTTGTTCCTTGATTACTTAATTGTATGCTAGGAACTTATCATAGACACTGCAGAAAGTGGACAACTGCTACTGCACGTTCCTTGTTACTTGCATTGCTCAGGACCGCTGTGAGTGACAGATTGCATTACTTACTTGCATATGTTTCGGACTTATTGGTGATTGTTACTGACTTGTATGGAAACGTATGCTGCTGCTTGTTCCTTGATTACTTAATTGTACGTTAGGAACGTATGATAGACACTGCTGAAATTGGACAACTGCTGCTGCATGATCCTTGATTACTTGCATTGCTCAGGACCGCTGTGAGTGACAGATTGCATTACTTACTTGGGTATGTTTCATTAGTTATTGGTGATTGTTACTGACTTGTATGGAAACATATGTCTGCTGCTTGTTGCTTGATTACTTAATTGTATGTTAGGAACATATGATAGACACTGCTGAAACTGGTCAACTGCTACTGCATGTTCCTTGATTACTTGCATTGCTCAGGACCGCTGTGAGTGACAGATTACATTACTTACTTGCATATGTTTTGGTGCTCATTGGTGAATGTTATTGACTAGTATGGAAACATCTGCTGCTTCTTGTTCCTTGATTACTTAATTGTATGTTAAAAACGTATGATAGACACAGCTGAAACAAAACATCTGTTGCATGTTCCTTGATTACTTGCCAATCAGGTTCGCTGTGAGTGACAGATTGCATTACTTACTTGCATATGTTTCAGTAATTGTTGGTGATTGTTACTGACTTGTCTTGAAACATCTGCTGCTGCTTGTTCTTTGATTACTTCATTGTATGTTAGGAACGTATGATTTGCACTTCTGAAACTGGACAACTGCTGCTGCATGTTCCTTAATTACTTGGATTCCTCAGGACCGGTGTGTGTGACAGATTACATTACTTACTTGCATATGTTTTGGTACTTATTGGTGATTGTTACTGACTTGTATGGAAACATCTGCTGCTTCTTGTTCGTTGATTACTTAATTGTATGTCAAGAATGTATTATAGACACTGCTGAAACAAGACAACTGTTGCATGTTCCTTTATTACTTGCAATGCTCAGGACCGCTGTGAGTGAAAGATTGCATTACTTACTTGCATATGTTTTAGTACTTGTTGGTGATTGTTACTGACTTGTATGGAAACATCGGATGCCGTTTGTTCCTTGATTACTTAATTGTATGCTAGGAACTTATGACAGACACTACTGAAATTGGACAACTGCTGCTGCACGTTCCTTGTTACTTGCATTGCTCAGGACCGCTGTGAGTGACAGATTGCATTACTTAATTGCACATTTTTCAGTACTTATTGGTGATTGATACTGACTTGTCTTGAAACATCTGCTACTGCTTGTTCTATGATTACTAAGTTGTATGTTAGGAACGTATGATTTGCACTGCTGAAACTGGACAACTGCTGCTGTATGTTCTTTGATTACTTGGATTGCTCAGGACCGGTGTGAGTGACATATTACATACTTACATGCATATGTTTCGGTACTTATTGATAAATGTTACTGACTTGTATGTAAACATCTGCTGCTTCTTGTTCCTTGATTACTTAATTGTATGTTAAGAACGTATGATAGACACTGTTGAAACAAGACAACTGCTGCATGTTACTTGATTACTTGCATTGCTCAGGACCGCTGTGAGTGACAGATTGCATTACTTACTTGCATATGTTTCAGTACTTATTGGTGATTGTTACTGACTTGTATAGAAACATCTTATGCCGTTTGTTCCTTGATTACTTAATTGTATGCTAGGAACTTATCATAGACACTGCAGAAAGTGGACAACTGCTGCTGCACGTTCCTTGTTACTTGCATTGCTCAGGACCGCTGTGAGTGACAGATTGCATTACTTACTTGCATATGTTTCGGTACTTATTGGTGACTGATACTGACTTGTATGGAAACATCAGATGCTGTTTTGTAACATCCGGCACTAAACCATGATAGCAACAATGACCTAATATGTATTTAATAGTCAATTATAGCCTAATCAGTGGTCATTAGAAATTAATCAAGTGATTAACAAGGTTTATTAGAAAATTCAACTCAATTAGAATCAAATTCATCGGTGCGATGAATCGGGAAATCAATTAATCCGATCAATTTACGATATGAGGGATTAATTCAACTAAGTAAATAATTAAATTATGATTAGTGACACTAATCATACACTAATACAATTACTTAACATTAATTATGCAAGACTAAAACAATTCATTAAAACAATGCATTCAAAAGTATTTATGAATTTACAAGAAAAGGGAAATACAAGAATACATTCTAAATACTTTTATACAAAAAAAATATATATAAATACATGAAAATAATCAATAAAAATCTGGTCATAGGGTAGTACTACCCAAGATTTGATTTCAATTTTTTATTTCCCAACTCCATAACCTTTCATAATCAAATCTTTCACACCCCATTCTCCTTTCATTTCAACATGATCTTACACTCCACCTCAATTTGAAAGACCAAGACTTTGCCTATAAATAGAGGGCTTCCTTTTCATTATTTTCACACCAAAATATCTCTTTCTCTCCTCTCAAAACCGGATCCAACACACACACACACACTACAAACCTTTTCATTCAAGTGTTCTTGGTGAAATTCAAGTGTTCTTGGTGAACTTCCAGTGTTCTTGGTTCAAATCTTGCAAGAGTTCCAACTTCTTCTCAATTTCATACTCCAAATATATCAAAGTAAGTAAATACTAACTTATTTCATCATATATTTAAGTTTATATAAGTCTTGCATAATATATATAATCACCTACAACAACAAGTTTCATAAAAACTCAAGTTTATAAGTTTCTAGTTGTTATTTTTAAGTTGTTTCTTTAAATGTGTTTATGAATATATGAACACATTATAAGCATGTTAATATTATGAAAACATGTGTTATATATGTGGTTTTATAACTATTATGGCTTTTAAACAAGTTGTCTTTAAATAAACAACAAGAATCATAAGTTGTTTTAAATTTATAAACTACGGAATTTCGGCAGAATATTTGTATCGACTTTGAAAAATCATAACTAGTTCATAACTCAACGAAATGAGTTGATTATTGTCTCAAAAGTTAGATCTATGTCTTAACTATAGATCTGCAATTTTTCATAATTTATTTTGAAGTTTAAGACCTCCAGAAATTATTTGAGAAACCGAAAGTTTGACAGCTCAAAAATGGCCAACATAGCGTTTTTAACGAGATTTTTCACCAACCTAAACAACTCGAAAAATAGCCGTTCTTGATTCTTAAAATCCTTTGTATATAGTAGTTTAATGTCCTAGAAAACCAAAGTCTAAAACATTTTGGAGCTTGGTCAAAGACAGCCTCAAAGTAGGCCGAAAAACCTCCGAAAAAGCTGGAAAATTATATATATATAAACTTGACGTTTTAAGCAAATCTTATTTTTAAACTTGTAATGTTGGGTGATTTAAGACATAAAAATCTATAAATATACATATTATCATATATTAGTAACATTAAGTCCTTATTATCATTTAGGACTCGGTTAACCATCTCCGGTTTCATCACCCATCAAACTACGCAAACTTGCATTTTGCGCATATTTCTCCATCACAAGTTCGGTGAGTCTTCATAGCCCCTATTTTTCACTATCTATTGGGGTGAAAATACATGCACTGTTTTTCATATGGACATCAAAACTGTTTATTTCTTATATGTATTACATGTTCGGATTCCATCAGCCCTTATATCATGAACCGTTAATTGCATTTATTTGTAAGCGCGAGTATATTGTGGATAGATCTATTGGGAGTCATGTCCCCCATTCGTGTTAGCTCGGTTCGGCTAACAGCGAGTGCATATATATTCAACACACGGTATTACGTATGGGAATACTGCACAGGGCAAACTCATTCTAATTAAGCTTCGGTTGCATGATGGTTTATGTAATACATACACGGAATTTATGATTTTATAAATTCAACTCATCTGATAATGTCCATACAACTGGTCTTTTCGCGTAAACCTATGAGCTCACCAACAATTTTTGTTGACGTATTTTAGTATGTATTTTCAGGTAATTAAGGCAAGTGTGCCTTCGGATACACCAACTTTCAAGCTTCCGCATTTCATGGAGTCGCATGCATATTTCGGAAACTAACGGAGATTTGACTGCATTATTTTTGGACGCATTAATTATGTTTCAGAATCTCTGTATTACGCGAACTTCATTCCTTTCATTTTGTAAAACATTAATACATTTTTAAATTTTAATGTCGTAATATTTCGAAAACGTCCATATAGTGGTCGTTCGTTATAATTATGGTTACGCTTCCGCACTCGTCACGTCTCGCTGCCAACCAAGGTAGCAGGGTGTGACAGATTGGTATCAGAGCCATAGTTATAGTGAACTAGGTTGCATTAGTACCTAGACTATAACTGTTACAAAAACTAAACTTTCTTCAAGAACTGTGAACACATATATGGACCCTGATGACAAAAACATATCGAAATTCACCCCTAGGGAAAGGGTGTGACTAGCACAACGGGAGTCTATCCCGGTACCTGCCCATCAGCCAAGCCCGCCGCAGTAGTAACGGGCAAGCATAGGACAGTGGGGATGGATGCCTCACACTCTCCAAGAGTGGAGAAACGAAGAGGGGATCCAAATCCAGTTTGAAGTCAGAACACCATCTTCCTCTCAAGTGCCGACACTTACCCAGAAACCTACGTAACAAACAATGTCTCTGTTGGTGGCAAGGGCCGCCAGACCTGACCACCAATTTCGACAAAATCCACCAAGAGGTCAGTGAGATCTTTGCAAGGATTAAGCAGGAGGCAATGCAAACCACCAATAAACCTTAGGCCAACCAGAATAAACAGGCGATTCAACCAGACGGAATCAACAAATTGTGACAACGCCTAGCGGAGCACAAAACCCGGAATGCAGAACTAACCCAACGACTTAACACTCTGGAGTACGAGGAAACTCCAGAGGCATCTCATACTTAGTACCCTTCTACCATTTTATAGTATGTATCTAGGCTTTACTATCTGATATATCCTAGGGTAAATAAGGCTTAAGAATTTATCAAAAAAATTTTGACCAAATCACATACAAAGATTAAGTATCAAGAACTTTTATGAGGAATTAAGTTTTAACTACAACTCTGCGTACGAATAGATAAAGCTGTGACTATCTGCCTAAGAAATTTCAAACCCGTAGACTTATCCTCTTACCCCATTAGATACCACTTATGCATTTCTACTATTTGATACTGGTGCTGATAAGAGCTTTATATCCACTAAGTTCACGAAGCTGATAAATTCCATTAAGTGCTACTTATGCTATTGAGGTTGATGACAGTGAGACGCTTAAGACAAATAATATAAGTCGAGGATGCTCCTTAGAATTAGTAGGCCGGCTCTTTGAAACAGACATGATACCCATCAAACTGGGAAGTGTTTACGTGGTCATAGGCATGGATTGGCTATCGAAAATCGTGAGGAAATAGTATGCAACAAGAACATAGTTCATATACCTTTAGCCAATAAGAAGGTCCTTACCGTCCAACGCAAAGCAAGAAATACCAAAGTAAGCATCATCTCTAGCATTAGGACCCTGAAGTGTTGATAGAGAGGGAGCCAAAGGGAAAGCGGCTCGAAAATATTCTTATTATTTATGGTTACCCCAAAGTTTTTTTCCAGAACACTTACCTGAACTCCCAACATCGAGGCAAGTCAAATTCAAAAATAGGCCTAGTATCAGGTGCGGTACCAGTGGCTCGAGCACCATGCCGATTAGCCCCATCAATAGTGTAAGAATCGTCCAACCAACTATAGGAGCTCTTAGCAAAGGGCCTATCAAACCGAGTTCCTGGCTTTGGAGGAGCTCCAGTTTTGTTCATAATGGAGAAGGATGGAACTTTCGGGATGTGCATCAATTACCGAGAAATTAAATAAGCTAAAAGAACCAATACCCACTTCCAAGGATCAATGACTTGTTTGACAAAACTCCAAGAATTAATCTTCTATTCGAAGATCGTCCTTAGGTCTGGTTATCATCAGGTTAGAGTTCACAAGAAAGATATTCCAAAGACAGCTTTCAGATTCCGTTTCGGTCATCATAAATTCCTATTAATGCCGTTTGGATTAACCAGTGTCCCCAACGGTACTCATGGACCTCATCGGGTGTGCAAACCTTATTTAGACAAATTCGTGATTGTATTCATGAATGACTTTTAATCTACTCACGAAACGAGAAGGAGCATGAGCAACATTTAAGACTGATTCTGGAATTATCGGAGAAAGAACAACTATATGCTAAGCTTTCTAAATTTGACTTTTGGTTAGGAGAGGTGAAATCCCTCCGTCACGTGAACAATAGTAAAGGAATCCAAGTCGACCCCGCAAAGATCAATGCTATCAGGAATTGGTCAACTCTTAGAACCCCCATAGAGATACGACAGTCCTTAAGACTTGCCACTTATTATAAGCAATTTTCTCAAAGACCACCAGAACTCTAACAAAACTGACCCGAAAAGACATTAAGTATGATTGGAGCAAGGATCAGGAGACATCATTCCAGTTATTAAAGCACAAACTGTGCAGCGCGCCTATTTTGTCCATACTTAAGAGGAACGAGAAATTTATAGATTACTGTGACGCTTCACACAATGGGCTTATATAGAAAAATAGGGACATAGCTTATACTTTATGAAAACTTAAGGTTCACTAGGTGATTTACACAACACATGATCTGGATCTTGAAGCAGTAGTCTTAATCCTTGGAGACAATAGTTGTACGGTATGAAGTGTATTGTATTCACAGACCATAAGAGCCTCCAACACATCTTGATCCAGAAAGAGTCGAATACGAAGTAGTACCGTTGGATGGAACTAATATGTAATGGCAACCGTGAAAATTCGTTATCACCTGAGGAAAACTAAGGAGCTAAGCCGTTAAGAGTACAAGTGGATAAATAGTTTAGAATAAGGGCTAATAAAAATCGATAATACATGAATAGAATCTGATTACTCTGTTTGGTGGAATAAGAAAGCTGGCTATGGATGAAGGACACAAATTAAATATGTCGTTCACCCCGGATCCAATAAAATGTATCATGACCTTAAGAAACTATACGGGTGGCCTATCATGAAGAATGACTTGCCAAATCGGTCAGAAAATTCCTAACACGCTCCAAAGTTAAGATAAACCATCAGAAACCATTTGGGTAATAGTCGACAACCTAACAAAATCTGCGCGTTCCTACCAATCAAGAAGAACATCAGGATGAATAAGCTAGTCCAAACGTACCTCAAGGAAGTCGTCTCCGGACACGGAGTGCCTATTATAATCATTTTGATATGGATAGCAGATCTACAGCTAAGCTTTTGGCAATTATTATAGCCAACTGTGGATAAAAACCTGGACCTGAGTACCACATATCACTCTCAGACCAATGGTCAGAATAATAGAACGATCCAAACCCTAGAACGTACATTAAGAGCCTGTGTAATGGATACTTATTTGCCTTAGTGGAATTATCATACTACAATAGCTATCACTCAAGTACTAAAGCTGCTCCGTTTGAGGCCCTCTACGGGCAAAAGTGTCGATCACCAATTTATTGGGAAGAAGTGGGAAACGGCCAAATCATTGGCGTTAAGATCATTCACAAAATTACCGAAAGGATAGTACGATTGCGGAACTGACTAAAAGTTGCCCGCAATTGTCAGAAAGTTATGCAGATGTAGGAAGAAAATCCCTTGAATTCTAATTAGGAGAACGAGTACCAATGAAACTCTCGCCTTGGAAGGGCGTAATCCGTTTTGGGAAACGAGGAAAACTCAATCCTCGTTATATCGGACCATTCAAGATCACCAAAAGAATTGGCCCGGTAGCTTACCGACTCGACCTGCCCCCAGAGCTTAATAACGTTCATAATACCTTCCACGTGTCCAATCTTAAGAAGTGTCTGGCTGATGAATCACTCCTTATACCCGTGGACGAGCTGGAGTTAGACGATAAGTTGAACTTCATTGAGCAACCTGTAGAAATAATGGACCGCGAAGTCAAGAAACTAAAGCACAGCCGGATCCCGATAATAAAAGTCAGATGGAACTCTAAGCGAGGTCCTGAGTTTACGTGGGAACGCGAGGATCAGTTCCGAGAAAAATACCCACACCTGTTCTCAAGTACTCAAGAAGTGGAGAACACGAGCTAATTTCGGGACGAAATTCCCTTAACAGGGGGAGACTGTAACATCCGGCACTAAACCATGATAGCAACAATGACCTAATATGTATTTAATAGTCAATTATAGCCTAATCAGTGGTCATTAGAAATTAATCAAGTGATTAACAAGGTTTATTAGAAAATTCAACTCAATTAGAATCAAATTCATCGGTGCGATGAATCGGGAAATCAATTAATTCGATCAATTTACGATATGAGGGATTAATTCAACTAAGTACATAATTAAATTATGATTAGTGACACTAATCATACACTAATACAATTACTTAACATTAATTATGCAAGACTAAAACAATTCATTAAAACAATGCATTCAAAAGTATTTATGAATTTACAAGAAAAGGGAAATACAAGAATACATTCTAAATACTTTTATACAAAAAAAAATATATATAATAACATGAAAATAATCAATAAAAATCTGGTCATAGGGTAGTACTACCCAAGATTTGATTTCAATTTTTTTAATTCCCAACTCCATAACCTTTCATAATCAAATCTTTCACACCCCATTCTCCTTTCATTTCAACATGATCTTACACTCCACCTCAATTTGAAAGACCAAGACTTTGCCTATAAATAGAGGCTTCCTTTTTATTATTTTCACACCAAAATATCTCTTTCTCTCCTCTCAAAACCGGATCCAACACACACACACACTACAAACCTTTTCATTCAAGTGTTCTTGGTGAAATTCAAGTGTTCTTGGTGAACTTCTAGTGTTCTTGGTTCAAATCTTGCAAGAGTTCCAACTTCTTCTCAATTTCATACTCCAAATACATCAAAGTAAGTAAATACTAACTTATTTCATCATATATTTAAGTTTATATAAGTCTTGCATAATATATATAAATCACCTACAACAACAAGTTTCATAAAAACTCAAGTTTATAAGTTTCTAGTTGTTATTTTTAAGTTGTTTCTTTAAATGTGTTTATGAATATATGAACATATTATAAGCATGTTAATATTATGAAAACATGTGTTATATATGTGGTTTTATAACTATTATGGCTTTTAAACAAGTTGTCTTTAAATAAACAACAAGAATCATAAGTTGTTTTAAATTTATAAACTACGGAATTTCGGCAGAATATTTGTATCGACTTTGAAAAATCATAACTAATTCATAACCCAACGAAATGAGTTTATCTCAAAAGTTAGATCTATGTCTTAACTATAGATCTGCAATTTTTCATAATTTATTTTGAAGTTTAAGACCTCCAGAAACTATTTGAGAAACCGAAAGTTTGACAGCTCAAAAATGGCCAACATAGCGTTTTTAACGAGATTTTTCACCAACCTAAACAACTCGAAAAATGGCCGTTCTTGATTCTAAAAATCCTTTGTATATAGTAGTTTAATGTCCTAGAAAACCAAAGTCTAAAATATTTTGGAGCTTGGTCAAAACAGCCTCAAAGTAGGCCGAAAAACCTCCGAAAAAGCTGGAAAATTATATATATATATAACTTGACGTTTTAAGCAAATCTTATTTATAAACTTGTAATGTTGGGTGATTTAAGACATAAAAATCTATAAATATACATATTATCATATATTAGTAACATTAAGTCCTTATTATCATTTAGGACTCGGTTAACCATCTCCGGTTTCATCACCCATCAAACTACGCAAACTTGCATTTTGCGCATATTTCTCCATCACAAGTTCGGTGAGTCTTCATAGCCCCTATTTTTCACTATCTATTGGGGTGGAAATACATGCACTGTTTTCATATGGACATCAAAACTGTTTATTTCTTATATGTATTACATGTTCGGATTCCATCAGCCCTTATATCATGAACCGTTAATTGCATTTATTTGTAAGCGCGAGTATATTGTGGATAGATCTATTGGGAGTCATGTCCCCCATTCGTGTTAGCTCGGTTCGGCTAACAGCGAGTGCATATATATTCAACACACGGTATTACGTATGGGAATACTGCACAGGGCAAACTCATTCTAATTAAGCTTCGGTTGCATGATGGTTTATGTAATACATACACGGAATTTATGATTTTATAAATTCAACTCATCTGATAATGTCCATACAACTGGTCTTTTCGCGTAAACCAATGAGCTCACCAACAATTTTTGTTGACGTATTTTAGTATGTATTTTCAGGTAATTAAGGCAAGTGTGCCTTCGGATACACCAACTTTCAAGCTTCCGCATTTCATGGAGTCGCATGCATATTTCGAAAACTAACGGAGATTTGACTGCATTATTTTTGGACGCATTAATTATGTTTCAGAATCTCTGTATTACGCGAACTTCATTCCTTTCATTTTGTAAAACATTAATACATTTTTAAATTTTAATGTCGTAATATTTCGAAAACGTCCATATAGTGGTCGTTCGTTATAATTATGGTTACGCTTCCGCACTCGTCACGTCTCGCTGCCAACCAAGGTAGCAGGGTGTGACATGTTTGTTCATTGATTACTTAATTGTATGGTAGGAACTTATGCTAGACACTGCAAAAAGTGGACAATTGCTGCTGCACGTTCCTTGTTACTTGCATTGCTCAGGACCTCCGTGAGTGACAGATTTTGTTACTTACTTGCATATGTTTCGGTACTTATTGGTGATTCATACAGACTCGTCTTGAAACATCTGCTGCTTCTTGTTCTTTGATTACTTAATTGTATGTTAGGTACGTATGATTTACACTTCTGAAACTGGACAACTGCCGCTGCATGTTCCTTGATTACTTGCATTGCTTAGGACCGGTGTGAGTGACAAATTACATTACTTACTTGCATATGTTTTGGTACTTATTGGTGATTGTAACTGACTTGTATGGAAACATCTGCTGCTTCTTGTTCCTTGATTACCTAATTTTATGTTAGGAACATATGATAGACATTGCTGAAACAAGACAACCGCTGCATGTTCCTTGATTACTTATGGAAACATGTGTTGCTGCTAGTTCCTTGATTACTTAATTGTATGTCAGTAACGTATGATAGACACTACCGAAACTGGACTACTGTTGCTGCATGTTCCTTGATTACTTGCATTACTCAAGAACACTGTGAGTAATAGATTGTTACTGACTTGTATGGAAACATATGCCGCTGCTTGTTCCTTGATTACTTAATTGTATGTTAGGAACGTATGATAGACCCTGCTGATACTGGACAACTACTGCTGCATGTTCCTTGATTACTTGCATTGCTCAGGACCGCTATGAGTGACAGATTGCATTACTTACTTGCATATGTTTCTGTACTTATTGGTGATTGTTACTGACTTGTATGGAAACATGTGTTGCTGCTAGTTCCTTGATTACTTAATTGTATGTCAGTAACGTATGATAGACACTGCCGAAACTGGACTACTGTTGCTGCATGTTCCTTGATTACTTGCATTGCTCAGGACCGCTGTGAGTGACAGATTGCATTACTTACTTGCATATGTTTCGGTACTTATTGGTGATTGTTATTGACATGTATGGAAACATATGCTGCTGGTTGTTCCTTGATTACTTAATTGTATGTTAGGAACGTATGATAGACAGTGCTGAAACTGGACAACTGCTACTGCATGTTCCTTGATTACTTACATTGCTCAGGACCGCTGTGAGTGACAGATTGGATTACTTACTTGCATATGTTTCAGTATTT
This sequence comes from Centrapalus pauciflorus, assembly GCA_020465985.1. Lineage (NCBI taxonomy): Eukaryota > Viridiplantae > Streptophyta > Magnoliopsida > Asterales > Asteraceae > Centrapalus > Centrapalus pauciflorus. Next base: position 19,214 of record JAANYP010001482.1, on the reverse strand, counting down.
TTTGGTGATTGTTACTAACTTGTATGGAAACATATGCTGCTGCTTGTTCCTTGATTACTTAATTGTATGTTAGGAACGTATGATAGACACTGCTGAAACTGGACAACTGCTGCTGCTTGTTCCTTGATTACTTGCATTGCTCAAGACCACTGTGAGTGACAGATTACATTACTTACTTGCATTTGTTTTGGTACCTATTGGTGATTGGAACAGACTTGTATGGAAACATCTGATGCTGTTTGTTCCATCATTACTTAGTTGTATGCTAGGAACGTATGATAGACACTGCTGAAAGTGGACAACTGCTGCTGCACGTTCCTTGTTACTTGCATTGCTCAGGACCGCTGTGAGTGACAGATTGCATTACTTACTTACATATGTTTCGGTACTTATTGGTGATTGATACTGACTTGTATGGAAACATTTGCTGCTGCTTGTTCCTTGATAACTTAATTGTATGTTAGGAACGCATGATAGACACTGTTGAAGCTGGACAACTACTCTAGCATGTTCCTTGATAACTTGCATTGCTCAGGACCGCTGTGACTGACAGATTGCATTACTTACTAGTATATGTTTCGGTACTTGTTGGTTATTGATACTGACTTGTATGGAAACATCTGATGCTGTTTTTTCCTTGATTACTTAAATGTATGCTAGGAACGTATGATAGACACTGCTGAAAGTGGACAACTGCTGCTGCACGTTCCTTTTTACTTTCATTGCTCAGGATCGCAGTGAGTGACAGATTGCATTATTTACTTGCATATGTTTTGGTACTTATTGGTGATTGTAACTGACTTGTATGGAAACATCAGCTGCTTCTTGTTCCTTGATTACTTAATTTTATGTTAGGAACATATGATAGACATTGCTGAAACAAGACAACTGCTGCATGTTCCTTGATTACTTAATTGTATGGAAACATGTGTTGCTGCTAGTTCCTTGATTACTTAATTGTATGTCAGTAACGTATGATAGACACTGCCGAAACTGGACTACTGTTGCTGCATGTTCCTTGATTACTTGCATTACTCAAGAACACTGTGAGTGATAGATTGCATTACTTACTTCATATTTTTTGGTACTTATTGGTGATTGTTACTGACTTGTATGGTAACATATGTTGCTGCTTGTTCCTTGATTACTTAATTGTATGTTAGGAACGTATGATAGACACTGCTGAAACTGGACAACTGCTGCTGCATGTTCCTTGATTACTTGCATTGCTCAGTATCACTGTGAGTGCCAGATTGCATTACTTACTTGCATATGTTTCGGTACTTATTGGTGATTGTTACTGGTTTGTATGGAAACATATGCCTGCAGCTTATTCCTTGATTACTTAATTGTATCTTAGGAACGTATGATAGACACTGCTGAAACTGGACAACTGCTGCTGCTTGTTCCTTGATTACTTGCATTGCTCAAGACCGCTGTGAGTGACAGATTACATTACTTACTTGCATTTGTTTTGGTACCTATTGGTGATTGGAACAGACTTGTATGGAAACATCTGATGCTGTTTGTTCCATCATTACTTAGTTGTATGCTAGGAACGTATGATAGACACTGCTGAAAGTGGACAACTGCTGCTGCACGTTCCTTGTTACTTGCATTGCTCAGGACCGCTGTGAGTGACAGATTGCATTACTTACTTACATATGTTTCGGTACTTATTGGTGATTGATACTGACTTGTATGGAAACATTTGCTGCTGCTTGTTCCTTGATAACTTAATTGTATATTAGGAACGCATGATAGACACTGTTGAAGCTGGACAACTACTCTAGCATGTTCCTTGATAACTTGCGTTGCTCAGGACCGCTGTGAGTGACAGATTGCATTACTTACTAGTATATGTTTCGGTACTTGTTGGTGATTGTTACTAACTTGTATGGAAACATCTGATGCTGTTTTTTCCTTGATTACTTAAATGTATGCAAGGAACGTATGATAGACACTGCTGAAAGTGGACAACTGCTGCTGCACGTTCCTTTTTACTTTCATTGCTCAGGATCGCAGTGAGTGACAGATTGTATTATTTACTTGCATATGTTTTGGTACTTATTGGTGATTGTAACTGACTTGTATGGAAACATCAGCTGCTTCTTGTTCCTTGATTACTTAATTTTATGTTAGGAACATATGATAGACATTGCTGAAACAAGACAACTGCTGCATGTTCCTTGATTACTTAATTGTATGGAAACATGTGTTGCTGCTAGTTCCTTGATTACTTAATTGTATGTTAGTAACGTATGATAGACACTGCCGAAACTGGACTACTGTTGCTGCATGTTCCTTGATTACTTGCATTACTCAAGAACACTGTGAGTGATAGATTGCATTACTTACTTCATATTTTTTGGTACTTATTGGTGATTGTTACTGACTTGTATGGTAACATATGCTGCTGCTTGTTCCTTGATTACTTAATTGTATGTTAGGAAAGTATGATAGACACTGCTGAAACTGGACAACTGCTGCTGCATGTTCCTTGATTACTTGCATTGCTCAGTATCACTGTGAGTGACAGATTGCATTACTTACTTGCATATGTTTCAGTACTTATTGGTGATTGTTATTGGTTTGTATGGAAACATATGCCTGCAGCTTATTCCTTGATTACTTAATTGTATGTTAGGAACGTATGATAGACAATGCTAAAACTGGACAACTACTGTTGCATGTTCCTTGATTACTTGCATTGCTTAGGACCGCTGTGAGTGACAGATCACATTACTTACTTGCATATGTTTCGGTACTTATTGGTGATTGATACTGACTTGTATGGAAACATCTGCTGCTGCTTGTTCCATGATTACTTAATTGTATGCTAGAAACGTATGATAGACACTGCTGAAAGAGGACAACTGCTGCTGCATGTTCCTTGTTACTTTCATTGCTCAGGACCGCTGTGAGTGACAGATTGCATTACTTACTTCCATATGTTTCAGTACTTATTGGTGATTGATACTGACTTGTATGGAAACATCTGCTGCTGCTTGTTCCTTGATAACTTAATTGTATGATAGGAACATATAGTAGACACTGCTGAAACTGGACTACTATTGCTGCATGTTCTTTGATTACTTGCATTGCTCAGGACCGTTGTGAGTGACAGATTACATGACTAACTTGCATACGTTTCGGTACTTATTGGTGAATGTTACTGACTTTTATAGAAACATCCGCTGCTGCTAGTTGCTTGATTACTTAATTGTATGTTAGTTAGGCATGATAGACAGTGCTGAAACAGGACAACTACTGTTGCATGTTCCTTGACTACTTTCATTGCTCAGGACCGCTGTGAGTGACAGATTGCATTACTTACTTACATATGTTTCGGTACTTATTGGTGATTGAAACTGACTTGTATGGAAACATCTGATGATGTATGTTCCTAGATTACTTAATTTTATGCTAGGAACGTATGACAGACACTGCTGAAAGTGGACAAATGCTGCTTCACGTTCCTTGTTACTTGCATTGCTTAGGACCGTTGTGAGTGATAGATTGCATTACTTACTTGCATATGTTTCGGTACTTATTGGTGATTGATACTGATTTGTATGGAAATATCTGCTCCTGCTTGTTCCTTGATTACTTAAATGTATGTTAGGAACGTATGATAGGCACTGCTGAAACTGGAGAACTGATGTTGCATGTTCCTTGATTACTTGGACTGCTCAGGACCGGTGTGAGTGACAGATTACATTACTTACTTGCATATGTTTTGGTACTTGTTGGTGATTGTTACAGACTTGTATGGAAACATCTGCTGCATCTTGTTCCTTGATTACTTAATTGTATGCCAGGAACTTATGATAGACATTGTTGAAAGTATACAACTGCTGCTGCACGTTCCTTGTTACTTGCATTGCTCAGGACCGCTGTGAGTGACAGATTGCATTAATTACTTGCATATGTTTCGGTACTTATTGGTGATTGTTACTGACCTGTATGGAAACATCTGATGCTGTTTGTTCCTTGATTACTTAATTGTATGCTAGGAAGGTATGATAGACACTGCTGAAAGTGGACAACTGCTAATGCACGTTCCTTGTTACTTGCATTGCTCAGGACCGCTGTGAGTGACATATTGCATTACTTAATTGCACATGTTTCGGTACTTATTGGTGAGTGATACTGACTTGTCTTGAAACGTATGCTGCTGCTTGTTCTTTGATTACTTAATTGTATGTTAGGAACGTATGATTTGCACTTCTGAAACTGGTCAACTGCTGCTGCATGTTCCTTGATTACTTGCATTGCTCAGGACCGCTGTGAGTGACAGATTGCATTACTTACTTGCATATGTTTAAGTACATGTTGGTGATTGTTACTGACTTGTATGGAAACATCTAATGCTGTTTGTTCCTTGATTACTTAATTGTATGCTAGGAACTTATGATAGACACTGCTGAAAGTGGACAACTGCTGCTGCACGTTCCTTGTTACTTGCATTGCTCAGGACCGCTGTGAGTGACAGATTGCATTAGTTACTTGCATATGTTTTGGTACTTATAGGTGATTGTTACTGACCTGTACGGAAACATTTGATGCAGTTTGTTCCTTGATTACTTAATTGTATGCTAGAACGTATGATAGACAATGCTGAAAGTGGACAACTGCTGCTGCACGTTCCTTGTTACTTTCATTGCTCAGGACCGCTGTGAGTGACAGATTGCATTATTTACTTACATATGTTTCGGTACTTATTGGTTGACTTGTATGGAAATATCTGATGCTTCTTATTCCTTGATTACTTAATTGTATGTTAGGAACGTATGATAGGCACTGCTGAAGCTGGACAACTGCTGCATGTCCCTTGATTACTTGGATTCCTCAGGACCGGTGAGAGTGACAGATTGCATTACTTACTTGCATATGTTTTGGCACTTATTGGTGATTGTTACTGACTTGTATGGAAACATCTGTTGCTGCTTGTTTCTTGATTACTCAATTGTATGTCTGGGTCGTACGATAGACACTGCTGAAACAAGACAACTGTTGCATGTTCCTTGATTACTTGCATTGCTCAGTACCGCTGTGAGTGACATATTGCATTACTTACTTGCATATGTTTCGATACTTATTGGTGATTGTTACTGATTTGTATGGAAACATATGCCTGCAGCTTGTTCCTTGATTACTTAATTGTATGTTACGAACGTATGATAGACAATGCTAAAACTGGACAACTACTGTTGCATGTTCCTTGATTACTTGCATTGCTCAGGACTGCTGTGAGTGACAGATCGCATTACTTACTTGCATATGTTTCGGTACTTATTGGTGATTGTTACTGACTTGTATGGAAACATGTGCTGCTGCTAGTTCCTTGATTACTCAATTGTATGTCAGGAACGTATGATAGACACTGCTGAAACTGGACAACTACTGCTGGATGTTCCTTGATTACTTGCATTGCTCAGGACCGCTGTGAGTGACAGATTGCATTACTTACTTGCATATGTTTCGGTACTTATTGATGATTGTTAGTGACTTGTTTGGAAACATCTGATGTTGTTTATTCCATGATTACTTAATTGTATGCTAGGAACGTATGATAGACACTGCTGAAAGTGGACAACTGCTGCTGCACGTTCCTTGTTACTTGCATTGCTCAGGACCGCTGTCAGTGACAGATTGCATTTCTTACTTCCATATGTTTTAGTACTTATTGGTGATTGATACTGACTTTTATGGAAACATCTGCTGCTGCTTGTTCCTAGATAACTTAATTGTATGTTAGGAACGTATGATAGGCACTGCTGAAACTGGACTTCTGTTGCTGCATGTTCCTTGATTACTTGCATTGCTCAGGACCGTTGTGAGTGACAGATTACATGACTTACTTGCATATATTTCGGTACTTATTGGTGATTGTTACTGACTTGTATAGAAACATCCGCTGCTGCTTGTTGCTTGATTACTTTAATGTATGTTAGTTAGGCATGATAGACACTGCTGAAACTGGACAACTGCTGTTGCATGATCCTTTGCTACTTTCAATGCTCAGGACCACTATGAGTGACAGATTGCATTACTTACTTGTATACGTTTCGGTACTTATTGGTGATTGAAACTGACTTGTATGGAGACATCTGATGCTGTTTGTTCCTAGATTACTTAATTTTATGCTAGGAAAGTATGACAGACACTGCTGAAACTGGACAGCTGCTGCTTGTTGCTTGATTACTATAATGTATGTTAGTTAGGCATGATAGACACTGCTGAAACTGGAAAACTGCTGTAGTATGTTCCTTGGCTACTTTCATTGCTCAGGACCGCTATGAGTGACAGATTGCATTACTTACTTGCATATGTTTCGGTACTTATTGGTGATTGAAACTGACTTGTATGGAGACATCTGATGCTGTTCGTTCCTAGATTACTTAATTGTATGCTAGGAACTTATGATAGACACTGTTGAAAGTGGACAACTGCTGCTGCACGTTCCTTGTTACTTGCATTGCTCAGGACCGCAGTGAGTGACAGAATGCATTACTTAATTGCACATGTTTCGGTACTTATTGGTGAGTGATACTGCCTTGTCTTGAAACGTCTGCTGCTGCTTGTTCTTTGATTACTTAATTGTATGTTAGGAACGTATGAATTGCACTTCTGAAACTGGACAACTGCTGCTGCATGTTCCTTGATTACTTGGATTGCTCAGGAACGGTGTGAGTGACAGATTACATTATTTACTTGCAAATGTTTTGGTACTTATTGGTGGTTGTTACTGACTTGTATGGAAACCTCTGCTGCTCTTTGTTCCTTGATTACTTAATTGTATGTTAAAAACGTATGATAGACACTGCTGAAACAAGACAACTGCTGCATGTTCCTTGATTACTTGCATTGCTAAGGACCGCTGTGAGTGACAGATTGCATTACTTACTTGGATATGTTTCGGTACTTATTGGTGATTGTTACTGACCTGTATGGAAACATCTGAGGTTGTTTGTTCCTTGATTACTTAATTGTATGCTAGGAACTTACGATAGAGACTGCAGAAAGTGGACAATTGCTGCTGCACATTCCTTGTTACTTGCATTGCTCAGGACCGCTGTGTGTGACATATTACATTACTTACTTGCATATGTTTTGGTACTTACTGGTGATTGATACTGACTTGTCTTGAAACATCTGCTGCTTCTTGTTCTTTGATTACTTAATTGTATGTTAGGTACGTATGATTTGCACTTCTGAAACTGGACAACTGCTGCTGCATGTTCCTTGATTACTTTGATTGCTCAGTACCGGTGTGAGTGACAGATTACATTACTTACTTGCATATGTTTTGGTACTTATTGGTGATTGTTACTGAGTTGTACGGAAACATCTGCTGCTTCTTGTTCCTTGATTACTTAATTGTATGTTAAAAACGTATGATAGACACTGCTGAAACAAGACAACTGCTGCATGTTCGTTGATTACTTGCATTGCTCAGGACTGCTAAGAGTGACAGATTGCATTACTTCATTGATTACTTAATTGTATGCTAGGAACTTATGATAGACACTGTTGAAAGTGGACAACTGCTGCTGCACGTTCCTTGTTACTTGCATTGCTCAGGACCGCAGTTAGTGACAGAATGCATTACTTAATTGCACATGTTTCGGTACTTATTGGTGAGTGATACTGACTTGTCTTGAAACGTCTGCTGCTGCTTGTTCTTTGATTACTTAATTGTATGTTAGGAACGTATGATATGCACTTCTGAAACTTGACAACTGTTGCTGCATGTTCCTTGATTACTTGCATTGCTCAGGACCGGTGTGAGTGACAGATTACATTACTTACTTGCATATGTTTTGGTACTTATTGGTGATTGTTACTAACTTGTATGGAAACCTCTGTTGATCCTTGTTCCTTGATTACTTAATTGTATGTTAAAAACGTATGATAGACACTGTTGAAACAAGACAACTGCTGCATGTTCCTTGATTACTTGCATTGCTAAGGACCGCTGTGAGTGATAGATTGCATTACTTACTTGCATATGTTTCGGTACTTATTGGTGATTCACACTGACCTGTATGGAAACATCTGATGCTGTTTGTTCCTTGATTAATTAATTGTATGCTAGGAACTTACGATCGACACTGCAGAAAGTGGACAGTTGCTGCTGCACGTTCCTTGTTAGTTGCATTGCTCAGGACCGCTGTGAGTGACAGATTGCATTACTTACTTGCATATGTTTCGGTACTTATTGGTGATTGATACTGACTTGTCTTGAAACATCTGCTGCTTCTTTTTCTTTGATTACTTAATTGTATGTTAGGTACGTATGATTTACACTTCTGAAACTGGACAACTGCTGCTGCATGTTCCTTGATTACTTGGATTGCTCAGGACCGGTGTGTGTGACAGATTACATTACTTACTTGCATATGTTTTGGAACTTATTGGTGATTGTTACTGACTTGTACGGAAACATCTGCTGATTCTTGTTCCTTGATTACTTAATTGTATGTTAAAAACGTATAATAGACACTGCTGAAACAAGTCAACTGATGCATGTTCGTTGATTACTTGCATTGCTCAGGACCGCTGTGAGTGACAGATTGCATTACTTACTTGCATATGTTTCAGTATTTATTGGTGATTGTTACTGACTTGTATGGAAACAACTAATGTTGTTTATTCCTTGATTACTTAATTGTATGCAAGGAACTTATGATAGACACTGTTGAAAGTGGACAAATGCTGCTGCATGTTCCTTGTTACTTGCATTGCTCAGGACCGCTGTGAGTGACAGATTGCATTACTTACTTCCATATGTTTCAGTACTTATTGGTGATTGACACAGACTTGTATGAAAACATCTGCTTCTGCTTGTTCCTTGATTACTTAATTGTATGTTAGGAACATATGATAGGCACTACTGAAACTGGACTACTGCTGCTGCATGTTCCTTGATTACTTGCATTGCTCAGGACCGTAGTGAGTGACAGATTGCATGACTTACTTGCATATGTTTCGGTACTTATTGGTGATTCTTACTGTCTTATATAGAAACATCCGCTGCTGCTTGTTGCTTGATTACCTAATTGTATGTTAGTTAGGCATGATAGACACTGCCGAAACTGGACAACTGCTGTTGCATGTTCCTTGACTACTTTCATTGCTCAGGACCGCTGTGAGTGACAGATTACATTACTTACTTGCATATGTTTTGGTACTTATTGTGATTGAAACTGACTTGTATGGAAACATCTGATGCTGTTTGTTCCTAGATTACTTAATTTTATGCTAGGAACGTATGACAGACACTGCTGAAAGTGGACAACTTCTGCTGCACGTTCCTTGTTACTTGCATTGCTTAGGACCGCTGTGAGTGACAGATTGCATTACTTACTTGCACATGTTTCGGTACTTATTGGTGAGTGATACTGACTTGTCTTGAAACGTCTGCTGCTGCTTGTTCTTTGATTACTTAATTGTATGTTAGGAACGTATGATTTGCACTTCTGAAACTGGACAACTGCTGCTGCATGTTCCTTGATTACTTGGATTGCTCAAGACCGGTGTGAGTGACAGATTACGTTACTTACTTGCATATGTTTTGGTACTTATTGGTTATTGTTACTGACCTGTATGGAAACATCTGATGCTGTTTGTTCCTTGATTACTTAATTGTATGCTAGGAACTTACGTTAGACACTGCAGAAAGTGGACAATTGCTGCTGCACGTTCCATGTTACTTGCATTGCTCAGGACCGCTGTGAGTGACAGATTGCGTTACTTACTTGCATATGTTTCGGTACTTATTGGTGATTGATACTGACTTGTCTTGAAACATCTGCTGCTTCTTGTTCCTTGATTACTTAATTGTATGTTAAAAACGTATGATAGACACTGCTGAAACAAGACAACTGCTGCATGTTCCTTGATTACTTGCATTGCTAAGGACCGCTGTGAGTGACAGATTGCATTACTTACTTGCATATGTTTCGGTTCTTATTGGTGATGGTTACTGACCTGTATGGAAACATCTGATGCTGTTTGTTCCTTGATTACTTAAATGTATGCTAGGAACTTACGATAGACACTGCAGAATGTGGAAAATTGCTGCTGCACGTTCCTTGTTACTTGCATTGCTCAGGACCGCTGTGAGTGACAGATTGCGTAACTTACTTTCATATGTTTCGGTAGTTATTGGTGATTGATACTGACTTGTCTTGAAACATCTGCTGCTTCTTGTTCTTTGATTACTTAATTGTATGTTAGGTACGTATGATTTGCACTTCTGAAACTGGACAACTGCTGCTGCATGTTCCTTGATTACTTGGATTGCTCAGGACCGGTTACAATACTTACTTGCATATGTTTTGGTACTTATTGGTGATTGTTACTGACTTGTATGGAAACATCTGCTGCTTCTGGTTCCTTTATTTCTTAATTGTATGTTAAGAACGTATGATAGACACTACTGAAACAAGACAACTGCTGCATGTTCCTTGATTACTTGAATTGCTAATGACCGCTGTGAGTGACAGATTGTATTACTTACTTGCATATGTTTCGGTACTTATTGGTGATTGTTACTGACCTGTATGGAAACATTTGATGCTGTTTGTTCCTTGATTACTTAATTGTATGCTAGGAACTTACGATAGACACTGCAGAAAGTGGACAATTGCTGCTGCACGTTCCTTGTTACTTGCATTGCTCAGGACCGCTGTGAGCGACAGATTGCGTTACTTACTTGCATATGTTTCGGTACTTATTGGTGATTGATACTGACTTGTCTTGAAACATCTGCTGCTTCTTGTTCTTTGATTACTTAATTGTATGTTAGGTACGTATGATTTGCACTTCTGAAACTGGACAACTGCTGCTGCATGTTCCTTGATTACTTGGATTGCTCAGGACCGGTGTGAGTGACAGATTACATTACTTACTTGCATATGTTTTGGTAATTATTGGTGATTGTTACTGACTTGTACGGAAACATCTGCTGCTTCTTGTTCCTTGATTACTTAATTGAATGGAAACATGTGCTGCTACAAGTTCCTTGATTACTTAATTGTATGTCAGGAGCGACTGATAGACACTGTCAAAACTGGACTATTCTTGCTGCATGTTCCTTGATCACTTGCAATGTTCAGGAACGCTGTGAGTGACAGATTGCATTACTTACTTGCATATGTTTCGGTACTTATTTGTGATTGTTACTGACTTGTATGGAAATTTATGTTGTTGCTTGTTCCGTGATATCTTAATTGTATGTTAGGAAAGTATGATAGACACTGCTGAAACTTGACAACTGCTGCAGCATGTTCCTTGATTACTTGCATTGCTCAGGACCACTGTGAGTGACAGATTGCATTACTTACTTGCATGTGTTTCAGTACTTATTGGTGATTGTTACTGACTTGTATGGAAACATATGCCTGCTGCTTGTTCCTTAATTACTTAATTGTATGTTAGGAACGTATGATAGACAATGCTAAAACTGGACAACTGTTGTTGCATGTTCCTAGATTACTTGCATTGCTCAGTACCGCTGCGAGTGACAGATTGCATTACTTACTTGCATATGTTTCGGTACTTATTGGTGATTGTTACTAACTTGTCTTGAAACGTCTGCTGCTGCTTGTTCTTTGATTACTTAATTGTATGTTAGGAACGTATGATTTACACTTCTGAAACTGGACAACTGTTGCTGCATGTTCCTTGATTACTTGGATTGCTCAGGACCGGTGTGAGTCACAGATTACATTACTTACTTGCATATGTTTTGGTACTTATTGGTGATTGTTACTGACTTTTATGGAAACATCTGCTGCATATGTTTCAGTATTTATTGGTGATTGTTACTGACTTGTATGGAAACAACTAATGTTGTTTATTCCTTGATTACTTAATTGTATGCAAGGAACTTATGATAGACACTGTTGAAAGTGGACAAATGCTGCTGCATGTTCCTTGTTACTTGCATTGCTCAGGACCGCTGTGAGTGACAGATTGCATTACTTACTTCCATATGTTTCAGTACTTATTGGTGATTGACACAGACTTGTATGAAAACATCTGCTTCTGCTTGTTCCTTGATTACTTAATTGTATGTTAGGAACATATGATAGGCACTACTGAAACTGGACTACTGCTGCTGCATGTTCCTTGATTACTTGCATTGCTCAGGACCGTAGTGAGTGACAGATTGCATGACTTACTTGCATATGTTTCGGTACTTATTGGTGATTCTTACTGTCTTATATAGAAACATCCGCTGCTGCTTGTTGCTTGATTACCTAATTGTATGTTAGTTAGGCATGATAGACACTGCCGAAACTGGACAACTGCTGTTGCATGTTCCTTGACTACTTTCATTGCTCAGGACCGCTGTGAGTGACAGATTACATTACTTACTTGCATATGTTTTGGTACTTATTGTGATTGAAACTGACTTGTATGGAAACATCTGATGCTGTTTGTTCCTAGATTACTTAATTTTATGCTAGGAACGTATGACAGACACTGCTGAAAGTGGACAACTTCTGCTGCACGTTCCTTGTTACTTGCATTGCTTAGGACCGCTGTGAGTGACAGATTGCATTACTTACTTGCACATGTTTCGGTACTTATTGGTGAGTGATACTGACTTGTCTTGAAACGTCTGCTGCTGCTTGTTCTTTGATTACTTAATTGTATGTTAGGAACGTATGATTTGCACTTCTGAAACTGGACAACTGCTGCTGCATGTTCCTTGATTACTTGGATTGCTCAAGACCGGTGTGAGTGACAGATTACGTTACTTACTTGCATATGTTTTGGTACTTATTGGTTATTGTTACTGACCTGTATGGAAACATCTGATGCTGTTTGTTCCTTGATTACTTAATTGTATGCTAGGAACTTACGTTAGACACTGCAGAAAGTGGACAATTGCTGCTGCACGTTCCATGTTACTTGCATTGCTCAGGACCGCTGTGAGTGACAGATTGCGTTACTTACTTGCATATGTTTCGGTACTTATTGGTGATTGATACTGACTTGTCTTGAAACATCTGCTGCTTCTTGTTCCTTGATTACTTAATTGTATGTTAAAAACGTATGATAGACACTGCTGAAACAAGACAACTGCTGCATGTTCCTTGATTACTTGCATTGCTAAGGACCGCTGTGAGTGACAGATTGCATTACTTACTTGCATATGTTTCGGTTCTTATTGGTGATGGTTACTGACCTGTATGGAAACATCTGATGCTGTTTGTTCCTTGATTACTTAAATGTATGCTAGGAACTTACGATAGACACTGCAGAATGTGGAAAATTGCTGCTGCACGTTCCTTGTTACTTGCATTGCTCAGGACCGCTGTGAGTGACAGATTGCGTAACTTACTTTCATATGTTTCGGTAGTTATTGGTGATTGATACTGACTTGTCTTGAAACATCTGCTGCTTCTTGTTCTTTGATTACTTAATTGTATGTTAGGTACGTATGATTTGCACTTCTGAAACTGGATAACTGCTGCTGCATGTTCCTTGATTACTTGGATTGCTCAGGACCGGTTACAATACTTACTTGCATATGTTTTGGTACTTATTGGTGATTGTTACTGACTTGTATGGAAACATCTGCTGCTTCTGGTTCCTTTATTTCTTAATTGTATGTTAAGAACGTATGATAGACACTACTGAAACAAGACAACTGCTGCATGTTCCTTGATTACTTGAATTGCTAATGACCGCTGTGAGTGACAGATTGTATTACTTACTTGCATATGTTTCGGTACTTATTGGTGATTGTTACTGACCTGTATGGAAACATTTGATGCTGTTTGTTCCTTGATTACTTAATTGTATGCTAGGAACTTACGATAGACACTGCAGAAAGTGGACAATTGCTGCTGCACGTTCCTTGTTACTTGCATTGCTCAGGACCGCTGTGAGCGACAGATTGCGTTACTTACTTGCATATGTTTCGGTACTTATTGGTGATTGATACTGACTTGTCTTGAAACATCTGCTGCTTCTTGTTCTTTGATTACTTAATTGTATGTTAGGTACGTATGATTTGCACTTCTGAAACTGGACAACTGCTGCTGCATGTTCCTTGATTACTTGGATTGCTCAGGACCGGTGTGAGTGACAGATTACATTACTTACTTGCATATGTTTTGGTAATTATTGGTGATTGTTACTGACTTGTACGGAAACATCTGCTGCTTCTTGTTCCTTGATTACTTAATTGAATGGAAACATGTGCTGCTACAAGTTCCTTGATTACTTAATTGTATGTCAGGAGCGACTGATAGACACTGTCAAAACTGGACTATTCTTGCTGCATGTTCCTTGATCACTTGCAATGTTCAGGAACGCTGTGAGTGACAGATTGCATTACTTACTTGCATATGTTTCGGTACTTATTTGTGATTGTTACTGACTTGTATGGAAATTTATGTTGTTGCTTGTTCCGTGATATCTTAATTGTATGTTAGGAAAGTATGATAGACACTGCTGAAACTTGACAACTGCTGCAGCATGTTCCTTGATTACTTGCATTGCTCAGGACCACTGTGAGTGACAGATTGCATTACTTACTTGCATGTGTTTCAGTACTTATTGGTGATTGTTACTGACTTGTATGGAAACATATGCCTGCTGCTTGTTCCTTAATTACTTAATTGTATGTTAGGAACGTATGATAGACAATGCTAAAACTGGACAACTGTTGTTGCATGTTCCTAGATTACTTGCATTGCTCAGTACCGCTGCGAGTGACAGATTGCATTACTTACTTGCATATGTTTCGGTACTTATTGGTGATTGTTACTAACTTGTCTTGAAACGTCTGCTGCTGCTTGTTCTTTGATTACTTAATTGTATGTTAGGAACGTATGATTTACACTTCTGAAACTGGACAACTGTTGCTGCATGTTCCTTGATTACTTGGATTGCTCAGGACCGGTGTGAGTCACAGATTACATTACTTACTTGCATATGTTTTGGTACTTATTGGTGATTGTTACTGACTTTTATGGAAACATCTGCTGCTTCTTGTTCCTTGTTTACTTAATTGTATGTTAAGAACGTATGATAGACACTGCTGAAACAAGACAACTGCTGCATGTTCCTTGATTACTTGAATTGCTAAGGACAACTGTGAGTGACAGATTGTATTACTTACTTGCATATGTTTCGGTACTTATTAGTGATTGTTACTGACTTGTATGGAAACATCTGATGTTGTTTGTTCCTTGATTACTTAATTGTATGCTAGGAACTTATGATAGACACAGCTGAAAGTGGACAACTGCTGCTGCACGTTCCTTGTTACTTGCATTGCTTAGGACCGCAGTGAGTGACAGATTGCATTACTTAATTGCACATGTTTTGGTACTTATTGGTGAGTGATACTGACTTGTCTTGAAATGTCTGCTGCTGCTTGTTCTTTGATTACTTAATTGTATGTTAGGAACGTATGATAGACACTACTGAAACAAGACAACTGCTACATGTTCCTTGATTACATGCATTGCTCAGGACCGCTGTGAGTGACAGATTGCATTACTTACTTGCATATCTTTCGGTACTTATTGGTGATTGATACTGACCTGTATGGAAACATCTGATGCTGTTTGTTCCTTGATTACTTAATTGTATGCTAGGAACTTACGATAGACACTGCAGAAAGTGGACAATTGCTGCTGCACGTTCCTTGTTACTTGCATTGCTCAGGACTGCTGTGAGTGACAGATTGCGTTACTTACTTGCATATGTTTCGGTACTTCTTGGTGATTGATACTGACTTGCCTTGAAACATCTGCTGCTTCTTGTTCTTTGATTACGTAATTGTATGTTAGGTACATATGATTTGCACTTCTGAAACTGGACAACTGCTGCTGCATGTTACTTGATTACTTGGATTGCTCAGGACCGGTGTGAGTGACAGATTACATTACTTACTTGCATATGTTTTGGTACTTATTGGTGATTGTTACTGACTTGTACGGAAACATCTGCTGCTTCTTGTTCCTTGATTACTTAATCGTATGGAAACATGTACTGCTGCAAGTTCCTTGATTACTTAATTGTATGTCAGGAGCGAATGATAGACACTGTCGAAACTGGACTATTGTTGCTGCATGTTCCTAGATCACTTGCAATGTTCAGGAACGCTGTGAGTGATAGATTGCATTACTTACTTGCATATGTTTCGGTACTTATTTGTGATTGTTACTGACTTGTATGGAAACATATGTTGTTCCTTGTTCCGTGATTACTTAATTGTATGTTAGGAAAGTATGATAGACACTGCTGAAACTTGACAACTACTATTGCATGTTCCTTGATTACTTGCATTGCTCAGGAACACTGTGAGTGACAGATTACATTACTTACTTGCATATGTTTCAGTACTTATTGGTGATTGTTACTGACTTGTATGGAAACATATGCCTGCTGCTTGTTCCTTAATTACTTAATTGTATGTTAGGAACGTATGATAGACAATGCTAAAACTGGACAACTGCTGTTGCATGTTCCTTGATTACTTGCATTGCTCAGGACCGATGTGAGTGACAGATTGCATTACTTACTTGCATATGTTTCGTTACTTATTGGTGATTGTTACTAACTTGTCTTGAAACGTCTGCTGCTGCTTGTTCTTTTATTACTTAATTGTATGTTAGGAACGTATGATTTGCACTTCTGAAACTGGACAACTGCTGCTGCATGTTCCTTGATTACTTGGATTGCTCAGGACCGGTGTGAGCCACGGATTACATTACTTACTTGCATATGTTTTGGTACTTATTGGTGATTGTTACTGACTTGTATGGAAACATCTGCTGCTTCTGGTTCCTTGATTTCTTAATTGTATGTTAAGAACGTATGATAGACACTACTGAAACAAGACAACTGTTGCATGTTCCTTGATTACTTGAATTGCTAATGACCGCTGTGAGTGACAGATTGTATTACTTACTTGCATATGTTTCGGTACTTATTGGTGATTGTTACTGACTTGTATGGAAACATCTGATGTTGTTTGTTCCTTGATTACTTAATTGTATGCTAGGAACTTATGATAGACACTGCTGAAAGTGGACAACTGCTGATGCACGTTCCTTGTTACTTGCATTGCTCAGGACCGCAGTGAGTGACAGATTGTATTACTTAATTGCACATGTTTCGGTACTTATTTGTGAGTGATACTGACTTGTCTTGAAACGTCTGATGCTGCTTGTTCATTGATTACTTAATTGTTTGTTAGGAACGTATGATTTGCACTTCTGAAACGGGACAACTGCTGCTGCATGTTCCTTGATTACTTGGATTGCTCAGGACCGGTTACAATACTTACTTGCATATGTTTTGGTACTTATTGGTGATTGTTACTGACTTGTATGGATACCTCTGCTGCTTCTGGTTCCTTTATTTCTTAATTGTATGTTAAGAACGTATGATAGACACTACTGAAACAAGACAACTGCTGCATGTTCCTTGATTACTTGAATTGCTAATGACCGCTGTGAGTGACAGATTGTATTACTTACTTGCATATGTTTCGGTACTTATTGGTGATTGTTACTGACTTGTATGGAAACATCTGATGTTGTTTGTTCCTTGATTACTTAATTGTATGCTAGGAACTTATGATGGACACTGCTGAAAGTGGACAACTGCTGCTGCACGTTCCTTGTTACTTGCATTGCTCAGGACCGCAGTGAGTGACAGATTGCATTACTTAATTGCACGTATTTCGGTACTTATTTGTGAGTGATACTGACTTGTCTTGAAACGTCTGATGCTGCTTGTTCATTGATTACTTAATTGTATGTTAGGAACGTATGATTTGCACTTCTGAAACTGGACAACTGCTGCTGCATGTTCCTTGATTACTTGGATTGCTCAGGACCGGTGTGAGTGACAGATTACATTACATACTTGCTTATGTTTTGTTACTTATTGGTGATTGTTACTGACTTGTATGGATACCTCTGCTGCTTCTTGTTCCTTGATTACTTAATTGTATGTTAAAAACGTATGATAGACACTGCTGAAACAAGACAACTGCTGCATGTTCCTTGATTACTTGCATTGCTAAGGACCGCTATGAGTGACAGATTGCATTACTTACTTGCATATGTTTTTGTACTTATTGGTGATTGTTACTAACTTGTCTTGAAACGTCTGCTGCTGCTTGTTCTTTTATTACTTAATTGTATGTTAGGAACGTATGATTTGCACTTCTGAAACTGGACAACTGCTGCTGCATGTTCCTTGATTACTTGGATTGCTCAGGACCGGTGTGAGCCACGGATTACATTACTTACTTGCATAGGTTTTGGTACTTATTGGTGATTGTTACTGACTTGTATGGAAACATCTGCTGCTTCTGGTTCCTTGATTTCTTAATTGTATGTTAAGAACGTATGATAGACACTACTGAAACAAGACAACTGTTGCATGTTCCTTGATTACTTGAATTGCTAATGACCGCTGTGAGTGACAGATTGTATTACTTACTTGCATATGTTTCGGTACTTATTGGTGATTGTTACTGACTTGTATGGAAACATCTGATGTTGTTTGTTCCTTGATTACTTAATTGTATGCTAGGAACTTATGATAGACACTGCTGAAAGTGGACAACTGCTGCTGCACGTTCCTTGTTACTTGCATTGCTCTGGACCGCAGTGAGTGACAGATTGTATTACTTAATTGCACATGTTTCGGTACTTATTTGTGAGTGATACTGACTTGTCTTGAAACGTCTGATGCTGCTTGTTCATTGATTACTTAATTGTATGTTAGGAACGTATGATTTGCACTTCTGAAACTGGACAACTGCTGCTGCATGTTCCTTGATTACTTGGATTGCTCAGGACCGGTTACAATACTTACTTGCATATGTTTTGGTACTTATTGGTGATTGTTACTGACTTGTATGGAAACATCTGCTGCTTCTGGTTCCTTTATTTCTTAATTGTATGTTAAGAACGTATGATTGACACTACTGAAACAAGACAACTGCTGCATGTTCCTTGATTACTTGAATTGCTAATGACCGCTGTGAGTGACAGATTGTATTACTTACTTGCATATGTTTCGGTACTTATTGGTGATTGTTACTGACTTGTATGGAAACATCTGATGTTGTTTGTTCCTTGATTACTTAATTGTATGCTAGGAACTTATGATAGACACTGCTGAAAGTGGACAACTGCTGCTGCACGTTCCTTGTT
>JAANYP010001481.1:0-26649 GCA_020465985.1 Centrapalus pauciflorus | reverse complement strand
TGCATTACTTACTTGCATATGTTTCGGTACTTAGTGGTGATTGTTACTGACTTGTATGGAAACATCTGCTGCTGCTTGTTCCTTGATTACTTAATTGTATGTTAGGAACGTATGATAGACACTGCTGAAACTGGACAACTGGTGTTGCATGTTCCATGACTACTTGCATTGCTCTGGACCGCTGTGAGTGACAGATTGCATAACTAACTTGCATATGTTTCGGTACTTATTGGTGATTGTTACTGACTTGTATGGAAACATCTGATGCTGCATGTTCCTTGATTACTTAATTCTATGTTAGGAACTATGATAAACACTGCTGAAACTGCACAACTGCTGCTGTATGTTCCTTGATTACTTGCATTGTTCACGATCGCGGTGAGTGACAGATTGCATTACTTACTTGCATATGTTTCGGTACTTATTGGTGATTTATACTGACTTGTATGGAATCATCTGCTGCTGCTTGTTCCTTGATTACTTAATTGTATGTTAGGAATGTATGATAGACACAACTGAAACTAGACAACTGTTGCTGCATGTTCCTTGATTACATGCGTTGCTCAGGACCGCTGTTAGTGACAGATTGCATTACTTACTTGCATATGTTGCGGTACATATTGGTGATTGTTGCTCACATGTATGGAAACATCTGTTGCTGCTTGTTCCTTTATTAACTAGTTGTATGTTAGGAACGTATGATAGAGACTGATGAAACTGGACAACTGTTGCTGCATGTTCCTTGATTACTTGCATTGCTCAGGACCGTTGTGAGTGACAAATTGCATTACTTACTGGCATATGTTTCAGTACTTATTGGTGATTGTTACTGACTTGTATGGAAACATCTGCTGCTGCTTGTTCCTTGATTACTTAATTTTATGTTAGGAACTATGATAAACACTGCTGAAACTGGACAACTGCTGCTGCATGTTCCTTTATTACTTGCATTGTTCAAGATCGCGGTGAGTGACAGATTGCATTACTTACTTGCATATGTTTCGGTACTTAATGGTGATTTATACTGACTTGTATGGAATCATCTGCTGCTGCTTGTTTCTTGATTACTTAGTTGTATGTTAGGAACGTATGATAGACACAACTGAAACTAGACAACTGTTGCTGCATGTTCCTTGATTACATGCATTGCTTAGGACCACTGTCAGTGACAGATTGCATTACTTACTTGCATATGTTTCGGTACATATTGGTGATTGTTACTTACATGTATGGTAACATCTGTTGCTGCTTGCTCCTTTATTAGTTAGTTGTATGTTAGGAACGTATGATAGAGACTGATGAAACTGGACAACTGTTGCTGCATGTTCCTTGATTACTTGCATTGCTCAGGACCGTTGTGAGTGACAAATTGCATTACTTACTTGCATATGTTTCGGTACATATTGGTGATTGTTACTGACTTGTATGGAAACATCTGATGCTGCTGTTCCTTGATTACTTAATTGTATGTTAGGAACGTATGATAGACACAACTGAAACTAGACAACTGTTGCTGCATGTTCCTTGATTACATGCATTGCTCAGGACCGCTGTCAGTGACAGATTGCATTACTTACTTGCATATGTTTCGGTACATATTGGTGATTGTTACTTACATGTATGGAAACATCTGTTGCTGGTTTCTCCTTTATTAGTTAGTTGTATGTTAGGAACGTATGATAGAGACTGATGAAACTGGACAACTATTGCTGCATGTTCCTTGATTACTTGCATTGCTCAGGACTGTTGTGAGTGACAAATTGTATTACTTACTCGCATATGTTTCGGTCCTTATTGGTGATTGTTACTGACTTGTATGGAAACATCTGATGCTGCTGTTCCTTGATTACTTAATTTTATGTTAGGAACGTATGATAGACACTGCTGAAACTGGACAACTGCTGCTGCATGTTCCTTGATTACAAGCATTGCTCAGGACCGCTGTTAGTGACAGATTGCATTACTTACTTGCATATGTTGCGGTACATATTGGTGATTGTTGCTTACATGTATGGAAACATCTGTTGCTGCTTGTTCCTTTGTTAATTAGTTGTATGTTAGGAACGTATGATAGAGACTGCTGAAACTGGACAACTGTTGCTGCATGTTCCTTGATTACTTGCATTGCTCAGGACCGTTGTGAGTGACAAATTGCATTACTTACTTGCATATGTTTCGGTACATATTGGTGATTGTTACTGACTTGTATGGAAACATCTGATGCTGCTGTTCCTTGATTACTTAATTGTATGTTAGGAACGTATGATAGACACGACTGAAACTAGACAACTGTTGCTGCATGTTCCTTGATTACATGCATTGCTCAGGACCGCTGTCAGTGACAGATTGCATTACTTACTTGCATATGTTTCGGTACATATTGGTGATTGTTACTTACATGTATGGAAACATCTGTTGCTGGTTTCTCCTTTATTAGTTAGTTGTATGTTAGGAACGTATGATAGAGACTGATGAAACTGGACAACTGTTGCTGCATGTTCCTTGATTACTTGCATTGCTCAGGACTGTTGTGAGTGACAAATTGTATTACTTACTCGCATATGTTTCGGTCCTTATTGGTGATTGTTACTGACTTGTATGGAAACATCTGATGTTGCTGTTCCTTGATTACTTAATTGTATGTTAGGAACGTATGATAGACACTGCTGAAACTGGACAACTGCTGCTGCATGTTCCTTGATTACAAGCATTGCTCAGGACCGCTGTTAGTGACAGATTGCATTACTTACTTGCATATGTTGCGGTACATATTGGTGATTGTTGCTTACATGTATGGAAACATCTGTTGCTGCTTGTTCCTTTGTTAATTAGTTGTATGTTAGGAACGTATGATAGAGACTGCTGAAACTGGACAACTGTTGCTGCATGTTCCTTGATTACTTGCATTGCTCAGGACCGTTGTGAGTGACAAATTGCATTACTTACTTGCATATGTTTCGGTACTTATTGGTGATTGTTACTTACATGTATTGAAACATCTGTTGCTGCTTGTTCCTTTATTAGTTAGTTGTATGTTAAGAACGTATGATAGAGACTGATGAAATGATAGAGACTGCTGAAACTGGACAACTGTTGCTGCATGTTCCTTGATTACTTGCATTGCTCAGGACCGTTGTGAGTGACAAATTGCATTACTTACTTGCATATGTTTCGGTACTTATTGGTGATTGTTACTGACTTGTATGGAAACATCTGATGCTGCTGTTCCTTGATTACTTAATTCTATGTTAGGAACTATGATAAACACTACTGAAACTGGACAACTGCTGCTGCATGTTCCATGACTACTTGCATTGCTCTGGACCGCTGTGAGTGACAGATAGCATTACTTACTTGCATATGTTTTGGTACTTATTGGTGATTTATACTGACTTGTATGGAATCATCTGCTGCTGCTTGTTCCTTGATTACTTAGTTGTATGTTAGGAACGTATGATAGACACAACTGAAACTAGACAACTGTTGCTGCATGTTCCTTGATTACATGCATTGCTCAGGACCGCTGTCAGTGACAGATTGCATTACTTACTTGCATATGTTTCGGTACATAGTGGTGATTGTTACTTACATGTATGGAAACATCTGTTGCTGCTTGCTCCTTTATTAGTTAGTTGTATGTTAGGAACGTATGATAGAGACTGATGAAACTGGACAACTGTTGCTGCATGTTCCTTGATTACTTGCATTGCTCAGGACCGTTGTGAGTGACAAATTGCATTACTTACTTGCATATGTTTCGGTACTTATTGGTGATTGTTACTGACTTGTATGGAAACATCTGATGCTGCTGTTCCTTGATTACTTAATTGTATGTTAGGAACGTATGATAGACACTGTTGAAACTGGACAACTGCTGCTGCATGTTCCTTGATTACTTGCACTGTTCAAGATCGCGGTGAGTGACAGATTGTGTAACATCCGGCATTGAACCTGGTTAGCAACAACGACCTAATTAGTATTTAATGGCCAATTATAACCTAATCAGTGGTCATTAGAAATTAACCAAAGTGATTAACAAGGTTCATGAAGAAATTCAACTCAATTCGAATCAAATTCATCGGTGCGATGAATCGGGAAATCACTTAATCCGATCGATTTACGATATGAGGGATTAATTCAACTAAGTACATACTTAAATTATGATTAGTGACACTAATCAAACACTAATACAATTACTTAACATTAATTATGCAAGACTAAAACAATTCATTAAAACAATGCATCCATAAGTATTTATAAAATTACAAGAAAAGGAAAATACAATAATACATTTCTAAATACATTTATACAAATAAAAAAATACATAAATACATGTATAAATACATGTATGGCCGGATTTTAGACATATGGGGTATTAGAGTTTGACTTTTATTTTTTAATATTACTTTAAACACCATCATTTTGTTTAAAAGTGCACACAACTTTTGTCTCCCATGCTTTTCATCATTTGAAAGACCACAAATTTCTCTATAAATAGAGAGGCTTTTCATTCATTTTAAACAACAACAAGTTACATAAAAACTCAAGTTTATAAGTTTCTAGTTTTTACTTTTAAGTTGTTTCCTTAAATGTGCATATGAATATATGAACACATTATAAACATGTTAATATTATGAAAACATGTGTTATATATGTGTTATATAACTTTTATAACTTTTATACAAGTAGTCTTTGAATAAACAACAAGAATCATAAGTTGTTTTAAGTTTATAAACTACGGATTTTCGGCAGAAAACTTATATCGACTTTGAAAAATCATAACTAATTCATAACTCAACGAAATGAGTTGATTCTTGTCTCAAAAGTTAGATCTATGTCTTAACTATAGATCCGTAATTTTTAATAATTTATTTTGAAGTTTAAGACCTCCAGAAACTATTTTGGAAACCGAAAGATTGACAGCTCAAAAATGGCCAACATAGCGTTTTTAACGAGCTTTTTCACCAACCTAAACAACTCGAAAACTGGCCGTTCTTGATTCTAAAAATCCTTTGTATATAGTAGTTTAATGTCCTAGAAAACCAAAGTCTAAAACATTTTGGAGCTTGGTCAAAAACAGCATCAAAGTAAGCCGAAAAACCTCCGAAAAAGCTGGAAAATTATATATATATATAAACTTGACGTTTTAAGCAAATCTTATTTATAAACTTGTAATGTTGGGTGATTTAAGACATAAAAATCTATTAATATACCTATTATCATATATTAGTGATATTAAGTCCTTATTATCATTTAGGACTCGGTTAAACACCTCCGGTTTCATCACCCATCAAACAACGCACATTGCATTTTTTGCGCATATTTTGCCATCGCAATTCCGGTGAGTCTTCATAGTCCCATTTTTCCATTATTATGTTTTGGGATGAAATACATGCTTCGTTTTTATATGGACACAAAAACTTCTCGATTCTATTATGTATTACATATGTGATCTCCGCCCTTATATCATGAAATCGTTAGTTGCATTTGTATGCAAGCGCGAATATATTGTGGATAGATCTATTGGGAGTCATGTCCCCCACTCGGGTTAGTGGTTTAGCTAACTGCGGGTGCATATATATTCAACACATGGTATTACGTATGGGAATACTGCTCGGGGCAAACTCATTCTAATTAAGCTTCGGTGACATGATGGTTTATGTAATACATCTCATGGAATTTATGATTTTATAAATTCAACTCATCTGATAATGTCCATACAACTGGTCTTTTCGCGTAAACCTATGAACTCACCAACAATCTTTGTTGACGTATTTTAGCATGTATTTTCAGGTAATTAAGGCAAGTGTGCCTTCGGATACACCAACTTTCAAGCTTCCGCATTTCATGGAGTCGCATGCATATTTCGAAACTAACGGAGATTTGACTACATTATTTTTGGACGCATTAATTATGTATCAGAATCTCTGTATTACGCGAACTTCATTCCTTTCATTTTGTAAAACATTAATACATTTTTAGATTTTAATGATGTAATATTTCGAAAACGTCCATATAGTGGTCGTTCGTTATAATTATGGTTACGCTTCCGCACTCGTCACGTCTCGCTGCCAACCAAGGTAGCAGGGTGTGACAGATTGGTATCAGAGCCATAGTTATAGTGAACTAGGTTGCATTAGTACCTAGACTATAACTGTTACAAAAACTAAACTTTCTTCAAGAACTATGAACACATATATGGACCCTGATGACAATAACATGTCGAAATTCACCCCTAGGGAAAGGGTGTGACTAGCTCAACGGGAATCTATCCCGATACCTGCCCATCAGCCAAGCCCGCCGCAGTAGTAACAGGCGAACGTAAGACAGTGGGGATGGATGCCTCACATTCTCTAAGAGTGGAGAAACAAGGAAGGGATCCCAAGCCAGATAGAAACACCATCTTCTCCTCAAGTGCCGACACATACCCAGAAACCTACGTAACAAACGATGCCTCTGTTGGTGGCAAGGGCCGCCAGACACGACCCCCAATTTCGACAAAATCCACCGAGAGGTCGGTGAGATCCTTGCAAGGGTTAGGTAGGAGGCAATGCAAACCCCCAATAAACCTTAGGCCAACCAGAATACCCAGACGATTCAACAAAGACGGAATGGACAAATTATGTCAACGCCTAGCAGAGCGCAAAGCCAGTAATGTAGAACTAACCCAACGACTTAACGCTCTGGAGTACGAGGAAACCCCGGAGGCATCTCTTTATAGTATTTCTCTAGGCTTTACTATCTGATATATCTTAGGGTAAATAAGGCTTAAGAATTTAGAAAATTCTGACCATATCATATACAAAGATTAAGTATCAAGAACTTTTATGAGGAAATAAGTTTTAACTACAACTCTGCGTAGGAAAAGATAAAGCTGTGACTATCTGCCTAAGAAATTTCAAACCCGTAGACTTATCCTCTTACCCCATTAGATACCACTTATGCATTTCTACTATTTGATATTGGTGCTGATAGGAGCTTTATATCCACTAAGTTCACTAAGCAGATAAATTCCATTAAGTGCTACTTATGCTATTGAGGTTGATGACAGTGAGACGCTTAAGACAAATAATATAAGTCGAGGATGCTCCTTAGAATTAGTAGGCCGACTCTTTGAAAAAGACATGATACCCATCAAACTGGGAAGTGTTTTGACGTGGTCATAGACATGGAATGACTATATAAAAATTGTGCGGAAATAGTGTGCAACAAGAAGACGGTTCATATACCTTTAGCAAATAAGAAGGTCCTTACTGTCCAAGGTAAAACAAGAAATATCAAAGAAAGCATCACCCCTAGCATTAGGACCCTGAGGTGTTGACAGAGAGTGAGCCAAAGGAAAAACGGCTCGAAAATATTCTTATTATTTGTGATAACCCCAAAGTTTTTCCAAAACACTTACCAGATCTCCCAACATCGAGGCAAGTCAAATTCAAAAATCGGCCTAGTATCAGGTGCGGTACCAGTGGCTCGAGCACCATGCCGATTAGCCCCATCAATAGTGTAACAATCGTCCAACCAACTGTAGGAGCTCTTAGTTAGATAAAGGGCCTATCAAACCGAGTTCCTCGCTTTGGAGGAGCTCCAGTTTTGTTCATAAAGGAAAAGGATGGAACTTTCGGGATGTGCATCAATGTAACATCCAGTTTTCCACAAACAGTACACGACAAAATATTTCATTTCATAATAATATTAATTGTTTGAATACCACAGGCCCATCAGCAAAAATACTTAATTACAACATTAATTTAAAGATCAATGGTGGTCCAACTAGCTTCTAAATCTTCAATCAGAGTGCGGAAGACTGAACAAGCTACCCGAGACCGCACCGTCTTTACAAAATAGGCATCATCAAAAGTCCAAGGTCTGCTATTCATCATAATCCAGATTCACTTAGCCTGGGATGAACTACCTGCTACGATCTTGCCTTTATCTGCTTTTCCTGAAAAGGAGTTGTCATGACAGAGTAAGCTACAAAGCTTAGTGAGTTAACAGAGTTCCACTAAATACCACACACATATATAACATACTATCAGATCCTGTCGGTCAACACGTCAGAGACGGTAATTAGGTTGGGAGACAACCCGGTCAGTATTCCCATATGTACGGCAGAAGCCCTACGGGAAGTGTATGGAAACAAGTCAGATAGGAAAGGAATCTGCAGAATTCCCTCCTGTGAATGGAGATCTCACATTCGGTCCGGTCAGATGATACAATATGCAATGGCAAGTATATAAACAGTCAAGTAAGCAGTAAGCATGATGCGTATTTACATAGATTGTAAAAGTGAACATGCAATCAAGTCATTTCAAGTGTCTAGTTTAGTAATGGCAACATGCGTTTCTATGATACAATATAGTATTAAAGAAATATGCAGCAATCAATCAGTAGTTTCCATACAGTCAGTACATTCACCAATAAGTATCGAAATATATGTAAGTAATTAATGAAATCTGTCACTCACAGTGGTCCGAAGTCAGTTAATGCTTAATGAGTTAAGCAGTTCAGATTACTCTGTCAAGACGACGGGTTCCTGCATTTCAGTTTCAAGTCTGAGTCATAATCTATATAACCCTAGTTATTTATTCAGGTCATTGTCAATTCTGATTATCGAGTCTGAGGTAGTTCCTCTTGTCCCAAAGTGAGTCTTATTCTTAACAGATCAATATGATACCTAATTACTCATATATGTGGCCTTGCAACGAGGCCAATCATATTACTAACTAGGTGAATGATGACATTCATTTTCTAAGAGTTCATTCAATATTAAAAGATACCTTTAATACAATAGGTTGTTTAATCACTTAATCTGATTTAGGAATTAACCTTAGACTTGGAACAACAACAACCAGATTCGAATTAGGAGTGCTAGATTCGAACCATAGCCATTTCGAATCTATAGATTCGAATCAAGGGACTTAGAGTCGAATGGACAATAGATTCGAAGGCAAGCTAGATTCGAACATGGGGCTTAGAGTCGAATGGACAATAGATTCGAAGGCAAGCTAGATTCGAACATGGGATCATTAGATTCGAACTCAGGCTTAATAGATTCGAACAACACTAGATTCGAACATATATATTTCGAATCTAATAGCTTAGATTCGAATTCAACACTCTCTTGAATGTCTCGAATCTGTTCTATATGTTTCATCAACTTTCCAGGTTTTTAACTACGAAAATGAGCCAAAAATGAGGGAAAATTTGTCACTAACCTTCGTCCAAGCTATAGCCTTCGTTTATGGATGATTTCCACGCAAGAACAGGTCCTAAACGAGGGCAAATCAACTTCAAATGAAGGAAAGAAGAACAGATTCGAAAATGCTCTTCAAAACCGAGCCAAAAGTCAGAAAAACGGTCGATCTTACCTCAAATTCGGACGAAATCAAACACTAGATGGTAGATTCGCAAAGAACTCGACGATCTCTATCCAATGGCGTATGTAACATGAGAATCCGACGGTTCGATTTGAAGAAAAGCTAGAGAGAAGGAGGAGAGTAAATTTTCTAAACTTTAAAAGTGAGGAGTGTAACTCCTATTTATAGGGAAATAGGGAAATTCAGATATTCTACTGAATTTTCCGGAATTGTCCAACTTTTATTCCCAATACTCCGATTTGCATTTCAGATACAAATATTAGCAAAGAAATTCTAAATCTGCAACAATTGTCTTTTAATAAATTTTTAACCCATTTTAGTCAGTTTCGATATTTTCAGTCATTAAATTGTCATTTTAGCTGAATTTTAATTATTAAC
This sequence comes from Centrapalus pauciflorus, assembly GCA_020465985.1. Lineage (NCBI taxonomy): Eukaryota > Viridiplantae > Streptophyta > Magnoliopsida > Asterales > Asteraceae > Centrapalus > Centrapalus pauciflorus. Next base: position 16,894 of record JAANYP010001481.1, on the reverse strand, counting down.
TTAATTCAACTAAATTTTGGGCAATTTATCATAATTAATTATAACTTAATATAATTAATTATTTCAGATTCACATTATCAGTTATTTACCAATAATTGGATAAAATTTGCTTTATTATCCAAAGTCTGATGCTGAAATATATATATAATAATTTCGGGCCGTTACAATCTTCCCCCGTTAAATTAATTCCGTCCTCGGAATTTACTAAGACAAAAATAATTTCGGATACTTCTGCCTAATTTCGTCTTCTCGTTCCCAAGTTTGCGCAGATCCCTTATGATATTTCCATTGAACTAACACCATTGGGATTTCCTTGCTACGCAATTTAGGAATTTTATGGTCGATTATACGCTCAGGCTCTTCTTCATACCGCAACTGCTCATCTAATTGCACGTCTTTCCAAGGAATCACGGCTTTAGCGTCAGCTAAACACTTTCGAAGATTACTCACATGGAATACATCATGAATCCCAATCATTTCGGCAGGCAGCTTTAGTCTGTAGGCTTGCAATCCTATACGCTCGAGAATTTCAAAAGGACCCACAAATCGAGGGCTCAACTTCCCCCGTTTGCCGAACCTTACTATTCCTTTTCTTGGCGAAACTTTCAACAACACTTTATCTCCAACTTCAAACGCAATCGGCTTACGTCTTCTATCATGATACTTCTTTTGTCTGTCTTGAGAAGTCTGTATCCGCTGCCGAATCAATTGTAGCTGATCATGGGCTTCTTGCAGAATTGCTGGTCCAGAGATCGGGCGTTCACCTGATTCCCTCCAACAGGTTGGAGTTCTGCATCGACGTCCGTACAAAAGCTGATATGGAGGCATACCAATAGTCGAGTGATAACTATTGTTATATGCAAACTCCACAAACGGCAAGTGGGTATCCCAACTCCCACCGAGATCAATCACACAGGCACGCAACATATCTTCTAATGTCAAAATTGTCCTCTCGCTTTGCCCATCAGTTTCTGGATGGTAAGCGGTGCTCATCTTAAGTTTAGTTCCTAGTCCAGTCTGAAAAGCCTTCCAAAAACGTGAAGTAAATCTGCTGTCACGGTCAGATACTATAGACAATGGCACACCATGTCTAGTCACAATTTCTTTTACGTACAATTCAGCTAACTTTTCGAGGCGTTCATCTTCTCGTATGGGTAGGAAATGGGCTGACTTAGTAAGTCGATCCACTATTACCCATATAGAGTCATGATTCCGCTTTGTCCTTGGCAGCTTTGTCACAAAGTCCATGGTTATGTGGTCCCACTTCCATTCCGGGATTGGCAATGGTTGTAGTTCCCCATACGGCTTCTGATGTTCAGATTTGACTTGTAAGCAAGTCATGCAATTTTCTACATATCGCCCCACGTCCTTCTTCATTCCAGGCCACCAATATTCCGTCCTCAAATCTTGATACATTTTGGTAGAACCAGGGTGTATCGAGAATTTCGACATATGAGCTTCCGACAGAATTCGATCCCGAATACCTCCTAGTATGGGAACCCATATTCTATCCAAAAACCGTCTAAGACCACGATTATCAAGAGTCAGCTGGGTCACATAAGTAACCATGCGTTCAGATTTCAAGTTCTCATCCCGAATGGCTTCGGTTTGAGCGGCAATAATCGATTCAGGCCAGGCAGACTCCATAGCAACAGAAGTCAAGGCATAACATCGAGAATATTGGTCTTGTCTGGTCTTACGGCTTAGGGCGTCTGCTACAATGTTTGCTTTACCAGGATGGTAAAGGATTTCACAGTCATAGTCTTTAATCAATTCCATAGATCGCCTTTGACGCATATTCAGCTCTTTCTGGTCAAATATATACTTCAGACTTTTGTGATCGGTATATAACTTGCACCTAGTCCCATACAAATAATGCCGCCAAATCTTCAGTGCGAAAGTCACGGCTGCAAGCTCTAAGTCATGCGTCGGGTAATTCTTTTCATGCGCCTTTAGCTGCCTTGATGCGTAGGCAATTACTTTATCCCTTTGCATCAGTACACAGCCTAATCCCATCTTAGATGCATCACTATAAACTACAAAATCATCATTACCCTCAGGTAAGGCCAAAATCGGCGCTTCTACTAGCTTACGTTTCAGAGTCTCGAAGGCTCGATCTTGAGATTCATTCCATTCAAACTTGACTTCTTTCTTTGTCAGGCTGGTTAAAGGTACCGCAATCTTGGAGAAATCACGGATAAATCTTCTGTAATAACCCGCTAGACCCAAGAAACTACGAACTTCAGATACATTTTTCGGCGCTTCCCACTTCTGAACCGCCTCAACCTTCGACGGATCTACGGCTATTCCCTCACCGGAGACAATATGCCCTAGAAACTGCACTTGGCGTAACCAAAATTCACATTTGGAGAATTTTGCATAGAGTCGTTCCTTTCGTAACAATTCTAGCAATTCTCGTAAATGCATCGCATGATCAGATTCAGATTTGGAGTAAATCAAGATATCATCAATGAAGACTATCACTGATTTATCCAGCATTGGTCTACATACCCTATTCATGAGGTCCATAAATGCTGCCGGGGCATTTGTGAGACCAAACGGCATTACTAGGAATTCGAAATGACCGTAACGAGTACGAAATGCAGTCTTCGGTACGTCAGACCCAAATACTTTGAGTTGATGGTAACCAGATCGGAGATCGATCTTTGAGAAGTAGCTAGCCCCTTGCAGTTGATCAAACAAGTCGTCAATTCTTGGCAGGGGGTATCGGTTCTTGATTGTTACTTTATTCAGCTCCCGATAATCTATACACATGCGAAAGGTACCATCCTTCTTCTTAACGAAAAGAACCGGAGCACCCCAAGGAGAAGTACTCGGACGAATAAACCCTTTTTCCAGTAATTCCTGCAACTGACTCATCATTTCCTTCATTTCATTCGGAGCGAGACGGTAAGGGGCTTTCGCGATGGGAGCAGCACCCGGTACAAGGTCAATATGGAATTCGATTTGACGATCTGGTGGCAAACCAGAGATGTCATCCGGGAACACGTCAGGGAAATCTCGAACTACAGGCACATCGGACACGGTCTTTTTAATTTCCTTATTATCTAAGGCATATGCTAAAAAGGCGGCACAACCTTTGGTTAGGCACTTCCGGGCTTTCATTACAGAAATGAGACCTAAATCTCGAGTCTTTCTATCGCCATAAACATAACGTTCACTTCCTTCGGGGGTTCTAATTCTAATTATCCTTTTTGCACAAAGGATTTCAGCGTTGTTCATCATTAGCCAGTCCATTCCTATAATAACATCGAACTCCTTAATCCACATCGGTATCAGGTCAACGTCCGAGGAAAAGTCATCAATCACTAGCTTACAGGAACGAAAGACTCTATTCACAGTCACAAAGTTCGAGCTAGCAGTTTCTATGTCTAAGGGTGCAGGTAACATCACAGGGGCAAAATCAAACTGCCTAGCAAACTTTTCAGACACATACGACAGATTGGAGCCAGAATCAAATAAGATTAAGGCAGGCAATTCATTAACAAGAAATGTACCCGTGACAACGTCAGCAGTCTCTTTCGCCTCTTCGGCTGTCATCTGAAAGGCTCTCGGTTGATTCCTCGGAGCAGAGGAACCCTTAACTGATTGCTGAGGTGATGATGTAGGCGGAGGAACATATCGAGGCCGAGTACAATCTTTAGCATGATGCCCCAACGTAACGCAGTTTCGACAAGCCTCCTCGCGTCTAGGACATTCTGACCTGTCGTGACCATTCTGTTTACAGCAGTAACACTTAACAAAAGCAGGATCACATTTCCCTTCATGAGTTTGCTTGCAGCGAGGACAAGCAGGCTTTGGTGTCGAGGATACAGCGAACGACTTAGCTCTCTTGGAAGACTGCCTTTCTCCCTTCTTTGAACTTTCACTCTTCCTTTCCGATCTCTCCTTCCCAGCTTTCTCAGATTTCTCCTTCTTGCTAGATTTAGCAATAAAAGGACACGCTCGCTCAGGATAGATTTCAAGCTCACCTACCCTAGCAATTTCCACTGCCTCAATATAACTTTTCGGTCTGCCGGACTTCACAAACTTCCGGATTTCTCGATCCAGACCATCCACAAACAAATCCCTTCTTCTTTCGTCAGTATCAACGGGGTGATCAGATAATAGTGAGAGCCTGGTAAATTCCAGCTCATAGTCCGTTACAGATTTCGTACCTTGCTGAAAAGATAGCAGGGTTTTCTCCATCTGGCGCTTGACATCCTGGGGGCAGTATTTCTCCTTCAAATGAATCTTAAATTGTTCCCAAGTAATGGATTTCTCCATTGCTTCAGACATGGGATTTGTAATCGACTTCCACCAGCGGCCAGCTCCATCTTCTAACATTCCCGTTGCAAAAGTCACCTTATCTTCTTCATTACACTTGGAGAGTTTAAACGCCTTCTCCACGTTAGCGACCCAGTCGATAGCCTTAACAGGATCAGATGACCCCGCAAAAGTACGAGCTCCACACTTTTTGAAATCAACAAACGTACACTCACGTCCTACCTTAACGTGATGGTCAGAAGAGTCAGTCTCACTTTCATCAGAGGACACGTGTCTACGCTTCCTCTTCCTGTCTTTCTTCGGCTTTGCTAACATTTCTTCCCTATGCTTCAGTTCTAATTCCTGTAACTTAAGTTCTCGCAACCTAAGTTCTTCCTCACGGCGCTTAAATTCCATTTCGCGCTGGTTAACTTCATCAGTCTGCATCACTGCTTTACCCTTGGTCAACAGATCTTTAATCTCCCTAAATCTGTCTTCAACTGCCATATCAGTCTGCAGCATCAGCAGCTTTATCAACCCTTGAGGAACCGGCAACAGTCGGATTTTTATCAGCCATTGGCTGAAAAAAAAATTATAAAGGAAATAGCTATTATTTCCTGATTCAATAAGCACAATTCAAGTCATAATTCCTACATCAGATAATCATATCTAAATTCATAGATATGAAGGCAGTCAGTCAATCAGGCAGATACAAAGTCAAGTCAAAGTCAAGTCAGTATTAAGCAGTCAATCCCTTCCCAATCCTATCAGTCATCATTTGCCTATCTTAGGTCACATTGTGTGGGTAGTCTTTTACTAATTAGGTTACCCTAGGCCTCGGTGACTTGTTCGGGAATTCAGAGTCACATAGTCCATACCATACCAGTAGTTTAAGTATCGGGTGGCCAATCCGATGATTAAACTGCTGCTCTGATACCAACTTTGTAACATCCAGTTTTCCACAAACAGTACACGACAAAATATTTCATTTCATAATAATATTAATTGTTTGAATACCACAGGCCCATCAGCAAAAATACTTAATTACAACATTAATTTAAAGATCAATGGTGGTCCAACTAGCTTCTAAATCTTCAATCAGAGTGCGGAAGACTGAACAAGCTACCCGAGACCGCACCGTCTTTACAAAATAGGCATCATCAAAAGTCCAAGGTCTGCTATTCATCATAATCCAGATTCACTTAGCCTGGGATGAACTACCTGCTACGATCTTGCCTTTATCTGCTTTTCCTGAAAAGGAGTTGTCATGACAGAGTAAGCTACAAAGCTTAGTGAGTTAACAGAGTTCCACTAAATACCACACACATATATAACATACTATCAGATCCTGTCGGTCAACACGTCAGAGACGGTAATTAGGTTGGGAGACAACCCGGTCAGTATTCCCATATGTACGGCCGAAGCCCTACGGGAAGTGTATGGAAACAAGTCAGATAGGAAAGGAATCTGCAGAATTCCCTCCTGTGAATGGAGATCTCACATTCGGTCCGGTCAGATGATACAATATGCAATGGCAAGTATATAAACAGTCAAGTAAGCAGTAAGCATGATGCGTATTTACATAGATTGTAAAAGTGAACATGCAATCAAGTCATTTCAAGTGTCTAGTTCAGTAATGGCAACATGCGTTTCTATGATACAATATAGTATTAAAGAAATATGCAGCAATCAATCAGTAGTTTCCATACAGTCAGTACATTCACCAATAAGTATCGAAATATATGTAAGTAATTAATGAAATCTGTCACTCACAGTGGTCCGAAGTCAGTTAATGCTTAACTAGTTAAGCAGTTCAGATTACTCTGTCAAGACGACGGGTTCCTGCATTTCAGTTTCAAGTCTGAGTCATAATCTATATAACCCTAGTTATTTATTCAGGTCATTGTCAATTCTGATTATCGAGTCTGAGGTAGTTCCTCTTGTCCCAAAGTGAGTCTTATTCTTAACAGATCAATATGATACCTAATTACTCATATATGTGGCCTTGCAACGAGGCCAATCATATTACTAACTAGGTGAATGATGACATTCATTTTCTAAGAGTTCATTCAATATTAAAAGATACCTTTAATACAATAAGTTGTTTAATCACTTAATCTGATTTAGGAATTAACCTTAGACTTGGAACAACAACAACCAGATTCGAATTAGGAGTGCTAGATTCGAACCATAGCCATTTCGAATCTATAGATTCGAATTAAGGGACTTAGAGTCGAATGGACAATAGATTCGAAGGCAAGCTAGATTCGAACATGGGGCTTAGAGTCGAATGGACAATAGATTCGAAGGCAAGCTAGATTCGAACATGGGATCATTAGACTCGAACTCAGGCTTAATAGATTCGAACAACACTAGATTCGAACATATATATTTCGAATCTAATAGCTTAGATTCGAATTCAACACTCTCTTGAATGTCTCGAATCTGTTCTATATGTTTCATCAACTTTCCAGGTTTTTAACTACGAAAATGAGCCAAAAATGAGGGAAAATTTGTCACTAACCTTCGTCCAAGCTATAGCCTTCGTTTATGGATGATTTCCACGCAAGTACAGGTCCTAAACGAGGGCAAATCAACTTCAAATGAAGGAAAGAAGAACAGATTCGAAAATGCTCTTCAAAACCGAGCCAAAAGTCAGAAAAACGGTCGATCTTACCTCAAATTCGGACGAAATCAAACACTAGATGGTAGATTCGCGAAGCACTCGACGATCTCTATCCAATGGCGTATAGAACACGAGATTCCAACGGTTCGATTTGAAGAAAAGCTAGAGAGAAGGAGGAGAGTAAATTTTCTAAACTTTAAAAGTGAGGAGTGTAACTCCTATTTATAGGGAAATAGGGAAATTCAGATATTCTACTGAATTTTCCGGAATTGTCCAACTTTTATTCCCAATACTCCGATTTGCATTTCAGATACAAATATTAGCAAAGAAATTCTAAATCTGCAACAATTGTCTTTTAATAAATTTTTAACCCATTTTAGTCAGTTTCGATATTTTTAGTCATTAAATTGTCATTTTAGCTGAATTTTAATTATTAACTTAATTCAACTAAATTTTGGGCAATTTATCATAATTAATTATAACTTAATATAATTAATTATTTCAGATTCACATTATCAGTTATTTACCAATAATTGGATAAAATTTGCTTTATTATCCAAAGTCTGATGCTGAAATATATATATAATAATTTCGGGCCGTTACACGCTGAGGTCACAACATACGATTTAGCCTTCCTAGAAGACTGCTTATCTCCTTTCCTTGAACTTTCATTCTTCTTCTCCTTCCCAGTCATAGCCTTTCCTTGAACTTTCAAGCTCACCTACCCTAGCAATTTCAACCGCCTCTATATAACTTCTCGGTCTACCAGACTTCACAAACTTCTGAATTTCTCTATCCAGACCATCCACAAATAGATCCCTTCTTCTTTCATCAGTATCGACAGGGTGATCGGATAATAGCGAGAGCCTGGTAAATTCCAGCTCATAGTCTGTTACGGACTTTGTACCCTGCTGAAAAGATAGCAGAGTTTTCTCCATTTGGCGCTTAACATCTTGGGGACAGTATTTCTCCTTCAGATGAATCTTGAATTGATCCCAAGTAATGGATTTCTCCATTTCATCAGACATGGGATTTGTAATTGACTTCCACCATCGACCAGCTCCATCCTCTAACATTCCCGTTGCAAACGTCACCTTGTCTTCTTCATTACACTTGGAGAGTTTAAACGCTTTCTCTACATTAGCAACCCAATCCATGGCTTTTACAGGATCTGATGACCCAGCAAATGTACGAGCCCCACATTTCTTAAAGTCCACAAACGTACACTCTCGTCCCACCTTAACATGATGGTCGGAAGAGTCAGTCTCACTTTCATCAGATGACACATGCCTATGTTTCCTCTTTCGGTCTTTCTTGGGCTTCGCTAACATCTCCTCCTTATGCTTCAGTTCTAACTCCTGTAACTTAAGTTCTCGCAACCTAAGTTCTTCTTCACGGCGCTTAAATTCAACTTCTCGCTGATTTTCCTCATCAGATTGCATCACCGCTTTACCCTTAGTAAGCAAGTCTCTAATTTCCTTAAATCGGTCTTCAACCGCCATATCAGTCTGCAGTCGGTTTTTATCCATCATCAGCTGCATCTGTCTACGATTTTCTTCATTCAACTTATGAACGAGATCTATTAACTGAGCCTGCTGAGGAGGCACAGGGGTGGCAGTACTGCTTGAGTCATTAGCAGTATTTTCAGGGTCAGTGCCTAAGTCCTCTACATGAACAGATTCTTTATGTTGGTCAGCCGCAGCATCAGCAGCTTTACCAACAGTCGAGGTACCAGCAACAATCGGATTTTTATCAGCCATTGGCTGAAATTATAAAGGAAATAACTATTATTTCCTGATTCAGATAAGCACAATTCGAGTCATAATATCTACGTCAGATAATCACATCTAATTTCATTATTATGAAAGCAGTTAGTCAGGCTGACACCAAGTCAAGTCAGTATCAAGCAGACAGTCCTTCCCCCGTCCTATCAGTCATCAATTGCCTATCTTAGGTCAAGTTGTGTGGGTAGTCCTTTACTAATTGGGTTACCCTAGGCCTCGGTGACTTGTTCGGGAATTCAGAGTCACATAGTCCATACCATACCAGTAGTTTAAGTATCGGGTGGCCAGTCCGATGATTAAACCGCTGCTCTGATACCAACTTTGAAACACCCGAGTTACCACAAACAGTACACGTCATAAAAGTACATTTCATTAGGTAATAAATATTACTATTGTCTGATACCACAGGTCCACATACCTGATTCAAATAAAAGCTACAAGATACTTAATTACAAAATATATTAAAGATTAAATGGTGGTCTAAACTAGCTTCTAAAATCTTCAATCAGAGTGCGGAAGACTGAACAAGCTACCCGATACCTCAAATATCATTTCAAAATTAGACATCAGCAAAAGTCCAAAAATCTGCAATCCCCAAGTATCAAAGTTCAATTTGCTTGGGACGAACTACCTGCTATAGTCTTAGCCTTATCATCTTTTCCTGAAAAGAAAGATGTCATGACAGAGTAAGATAACATAGCTTAGTGAGTTAACAGAGTACCATTAGTTACCATACATATATAACATACTATCAGCTCATGTCAGCAAGTCAACACGTCAGAGACGGCAAAAGATTTGGGAGTCAACCCAAACTGTATTCCCATGTGTAAGGCCGAAGCCCTAAGGGAAGTGTATGGAAACGAGTCAGATAAGAAAGGAATCTGCAGAATTCCTTCCTGTGAATGGAGATCTCGCATTCGGTCCGATCAGATTATGCAGTATGCAGAGGCAAATGTATCAACAGACAAGTAAGCAGTAAGCATGATAAGTATTTACATAAAATGTAAAAGTAAACATGCGATTCAAGGCAATTCAGGTGTCTAGCTTCAGTAATATCAAATGTAAGTCTCAATGATACAATAAAGTATTCAAGAAACATGCAGCAATAACAAAAGTTTCCATACAGTTCAGTAACAGTCACCAATAAGTATCATAACATATGCAAGTAATTAATGAAATCTGTCACTCACAGTAGTCCCTAGTCAGATAGTGCTTAACGAATTAAGCTGTTCAATTTACTCTGTCAAATCGGCGGGTTCCTGCAGTTCAGTTTCAAGTCTGGTATATTAATGTCAAGTTGTAACATGATCTATATAACCCTAGTTATATAATCAGGTTATGGTCATTTCTTGAAGCCGAGTCTGTGGTAGTTCCTAACGTCCCAGAGTGAGTCTATTCTTATCAGATTAATACGATCCATATAATTACGGATATATGGCCTTGAAACAAAGCCAACCGTATTACTAGTAAGGTGAATCATGACATACAATTTCTAAGGGTTCATACAGGTCCTGTTAATTTATTTGTGCATAAAATAATTATGCATCTTGGAACTTAAGAGTTTTACCATAATCATAAGATACTTTCAATTACATAAGGTTGTTTAATAACTTAATCTGATTTAGAATTCAATCTTAGGCTTGGAGCAAAACCAGATTCGAATTAAGGAGATAGATTCGAACACATACACATTCGAATCTAGTGGATTAGATTCGAACACATACCTTCGAGTTTAGGGTATTAGATTCGAAACACACATTCATTCGAGTCAAGGAGGTCAGATTCGAAGCACACACACATTAGATTCTAGGGGATAGATTCGAAACACACACTCATTAGATTCTAGGGGATGGATTCGAAACTAGGCCTTAGATTCTAGGATAGATTCGAACCAACCTACATTCGAGTCTAGACATGAATTTCTCGAATCTGTTCTTCTTGTTCAACGATTTTCCAGGTTTTAACAACAAGACATTAACATAAAAGAGAGAGAATTAGTCACTAACCTTCGTCCAAGCTATATCCTTCGACTATAGGTGTTTTCCAAGCCAAAACAGGTCCTAAACGTGAGCAAATCAGCTTCGAATGAACAGAATTTGAGCAAACTCGAGTTTGCTCTTTCAAAACCGAACCAAAAGACAGAAAAGGGGTCGATCTTACCTTAAATCAGGACGAAATCAAAACATGCAATAATAGATTCTTGTAGAGCTCGACGATCTCTATCCGTTGACGTATAAATCACGAGAATCCGATGAACCGATTAGGAGAAAAGCTAGAGAGAAGGTGAGGTTGAAGAGAGAGAGAGAGAGAGAGAGAGAGAGAGAGAGAGAGAGTTCTAAATTGCTAAAACATGAAAATGAGGAGGGAAGGCTCTATTTATAGAAAATAGAGAAAAATCAGATTTTCTACTGAATTTCTGGAACTGACCAACTTTTATTCATTTTAGTCCATATCGTCAATTTTCACGTTTCAAATTTGTTAATTAAATAAATTTAATTATTAACTTCATTTCAGTTAATTTGGGGCAAGTTTTCATAATTAACCATAACTTAATATAATTAACTATTTAAAATTCATGTGTTCGGTTAATTACTAATAATTTGGACAAAATTGCTTAATTATCCATAGTCTGATGCTGTAATTTATATTTAATAAATTACGGGCTGTTACATTGTTCCTTGATTACTTAATTGTATGTTAGGAACGTATGATAGACACTGCTGAAACTGGACAACTGCTTCTGCATGTTCCTTGATTACTTGCATTGTTCAGGACCGCTGTGAGTGACAGATTGCACTACTTACTTGCATATGTTTCGGTACTTATTGGTGATTGTTACTGACTTGTACGGAAACATCAGCTGCTGCTTGTTTCATGACTACTTAATTGTATGTTAGGAACCTATGATAGACACTGATGAAACTGGACAACTGCGGCTGCATGTTCCTTGATTTCTTGCATTGCTCCGGACCGCTGTGAGTGACAGATTGCATTACTTACTTGCATATGTTTCGGTACTTATTGGTGATTGTTACTGACTTGTATGGAAACATTTGCTTCTGCTTGTTCCTTGATTACTTAATTGTATGCTAGGAACGTATGATAGACACTGCTGAAACTGGACAACTGCTGCTGCATGTTCCTTGATTATTTGCACTGCTAGGACTGCTGTGAGTGATAGATTGCATTACCTTCTTGCATATCTTTCGGTACTTATTGGTGATTGTTACTGACTTGTATGGAAACATCAGTTGCTGCTTGTTCCATGATTACTTAATTGTATGTTAGGAACCTATCATAGACACTGATTAAACTGGATAACTGCTGCTTCATGTTCCTTGATTTCTTTCATTGCTCCGGACCGCTGTGAGTGACAGATTGCATTACTTACTTGCATATGTTTCGGTACTTATTGGTGATTGTTTCTGACTTGTATGGAAATATTAGCTGCTGCTTGTTCCATGATAACTTAATTGTATGTTTGGAACCTATGATACACACTGATGAAACTGGATAACTGCTGCTTCATGTTCCTTGATTTCTTTCATTGCTCCGGACCGCTGTGAGTGACAGATTGCATTACTTACTTGCATATGTTTCGGTACTTATTGGTGATTGTTACTGACTTGTATGGAAACATCAGCTGCTGCTTGTTCCATGATTACTTAATTGTTTGTTCGGAACCTATGATAGACACTGATGAAACAGGATAACTCCTGCTTCATGTTCCTTGATTTCTTTCATTGCTCCGGACCGCTGTGAGTGACAGATTGCATTACTTACTTGCATATCTTTCGGTATTAATTGGTGATTGTTACTGACTTGAATGAAACATCTGATGTAGTTTGTTCCTTGATTACTTAATTGTATACTAGTAACGTATGATAGACACTGCTGTAAGTGACCAACTGCTGCTGCATGTTCCTTGTTACTTGCATTGCTCAGGACCGCTGTGAGTGACAGATTGCATTACTTACTTGCAAATGTTTCGGTACTTATTGGTGATTGTTACTGACTTGTATGGAAACATCAGCTGCTGCTTGTTCCTTGATTACTTAATTGTATGTTAGGAACGTATGATAGACGCTGCTGAAACTGGACAACTGCTGCTGCAAGTTCCTTAATTACTTGCATTGCTCAGGTTCGCTGTGATTGCATTACTTACTTGCATATGTTTCGGTACTTATTGGTGAATGTTACTGAATTGTAGGGAAACATCTGCTGCTTCTTGTTCCTTGATTACTTAATTGTATGCTAGGAACGTATGACAGACACTGCTGAAACTGGACAACTGTAGTTGCATGTTCCTTAATTACTTGCATTGCTCAGGACCGCTTTGAGTGATAGATTGCATTGCTTACTTGCATATGTTTCGGTACTCATTGGTGATTGTTACTGACTTGTATGGAAACATCTGCTGCTGGTTGTTCCATGATTACTTAATTGTATGTTAGGAACATATGATAGACATTGATGAAACTGGACAACTGCTGCTTCATGTTCCTTGATTACTTGCATTGCTCCGGACCGCTGTGAGTGACAGATTGCATTACTTACTTGCATATGTTTCGGTACTTATTGGTGATTGTTACTGATTTGTATGGAAACATTTGCTTCTGCTTGTTCCTTGATTACTTAATTGTATGCTAGGAACGTATGATAGACACTGCTGAGACTGGAGAACTGCTCCTGCATGTTCCTTGATTACTTTCACTGCTCAGGACCGCTGTGTGTGACAGATTGCACTACTTATATGCATATGTTTCGGTACTTATTGGTGATTGTTACTGACTTGTATGGAAACATCTGCTGCTGCTTGTTCCTTGATTACTTAATTGTATGCTTGGAACCTATGATAGACACTGATGAAACTGGACAACTGCTGCTGCATGTTCCTTGATTTCTTGCATTGCTCCGGACCGCTGTGAGTGACAGATTGCATTACTTACTTGCATATGCTTCGGTACTTATTGGAGATTGTTACTGACTTGTATGAAAACATCTGCTGCTGCTTGTTCCTTGATTAGTTAATTGTATGCTAGGAACGTATGATAGACACTGCTGAAACTGGACAACTGTTGCAGCATGTTCCTTGATTACTTGCATTGCTCAGAACCACTATAAGTGACAGATTGCACTACTTACACGCATATGTTTTGGTACTTATTGGTGATTGTTACTGATTTGTATGGAAACATCAGCTGATGCTTGTTCCTTGATTACTTAATTGTATGTTAGGAACGTATGATAGACACTGCTGAAACTGGACAACTGCTTCTGCATGTTCTTTGATTACTTGCATTGCTCAGGACCGCTGTGAGTGACAGATTGCGCTACTTACTTGCATATGTTTCGGTACTTATTGGTGATTGTTACTGACTTGTATGGAAACATCAGCTGCTGCTTGTTTCATGACTACTTAATTGTATGTTAGGAACCTATGATAGACACTGATGAAACTGGACAACTGCGGCTGCATGTTCCTTGATTTCTTGCATTGCTCCGGACCGCTGTGAGTGACAGATTGCATTACTTACTTGCATATGTTTCGGTACGTATTGGTGATTGTTACTGACTTGTATGGAAATATTTGCTTCTGCTTGTTCCTTGATTACTTAATTGTATGCTAGGAACGTATGATAGACACTGCTGAAACTGGACAACTGCTGCAGCATGTTCCATGATTACTTGCACTGCTCAGGACTGCTGTGAGTGACAGATTGCATTACCTTCTTGCATATCTTTCGGTACTTATTGGTGATTGTTACTGACTTGTATGGAAACATCTGCTGCTGCTTGTTCCTTGATTACTTAATTGTATGCTAGGAACGTATGATAGACACTGCTGAAACTGGACAACTGTTGTTGCATGTTCCTTGATTACTTGCATTGCTCAGGAATGCTATGAGTGACAGATTGCATTACTTACTTGCATATGTTTCAGTACTTATTGGTGATTGTTACTGACTTGTATGGAAACATCAGTTGCTGCTTGTTCCATGATTACTTAATTGTATGTTAGAAACCTATCATAGACACTGATGAAACTGGATAACTGCTGCTAAATGTTCCTTGATTTCTTTCATTGCTCCGGACCGCTGTGAGTGACAGATTGCATTACTTACTTGCATATGTTTCGGTACTTATTGGTGATTGTTTCTGACTTGTATGGAAACATTAGCTGCTGCTTATTCCATGATTACTTAATTGTATGTTTGGAACCTATGATAGACACTGATGAAACTGGATAACTGCTGCTTCATGTTCCTTGATTTCTTTCATTGCTCCAGACCGCTGTGAGTGACAGATTGCATTACTTACTTGCATATGTTTCGGTACTTATTGGTGATTGTTACTGACTTGTATGGAAACATCAGCTGCTGCTTGTTCCATGATTACTTAATTGTTTGTTAGGAACCTATGATAGACACTGATGAAACAGGATAACTCCTGCTTCATATTCCTTGATTTCTTTCATTGCTCCGGACCGCTGTGAGTGACAGATTGCATTACTTACTTGCATATGTTTCGGTACTTATTGGTGATTATTACTGACTTGAATGAAACATCTGATGTAGTTTGTTCCTTGATTACTTAATTGTATACTAGTAACGTATGATAGACACAGCTTTAAGTGAACAACTGCTGCTGCATGTTCCTTGTTACTTGCATTGCTCAGGACCGCTGTGAGTGACAGATTGCATTACTTACTTGCATATGTTTCGGTACTTATTGGTGATTGATACTGACTTGTATGGAAACATTTGCTGCTGCTTGTTCCATGATTACTTAATTGTATGTTAGAAACGTATGATAGAAACTGATGAAACTGGATAACTGCTGCTTCATGTTCCATGATTACTTGCACTCCTCAGGACTGCTGTGAGTGACAGATTGCATTACCTTCTTGTATATGTTTCGGTACTTATTGGTGATTGTTTCTGACTTGTATGGAAACATTAGCTGCTGTTTGTTCCATGATTACTTAATTGTTTATTAGGAACCTATGATAGACACTGATGAAACTGGATAACTGCTGCTTCATGTTCCTTGATTTCTTTCATTGCTCCGGACCGCTGTGAGTGACAGATTGCATTACTTACTTGCATATGTTTAGGTACTTATTGGTGATTGTTACTGACTTGTATGGAAACATCAGCTGCTGCTTGTTCCATGATTACTTAATTGTTTGTTAGGAACCTATGATAGACACTGATGACACTGGATAACTCTTGCTTCATGTTCCTTGATTTCTTTCATTTGCTCTGGACCGCTGTGAGTGACAGATTGCAGTACTTACTTGCATATGTTTCGGTACTTGTTGGTGATTGTTACTGACTTGTATGAAACATCTGATGTAGTTTGTTCCTTGATTACTTAAGTGTATACTAGTAACGTATGATATACACTGCTGTAAGTGAACAACTGCTGCTGCATGTTCCTTGTTTCTTGCATTGCTCAGGACCGCTGTGAGTGACAGATTGCATTACTTACTTGCATATGTTTCGGTACTTATTGGTGATTGATACTGACTTGTATGGAAACATTTGCTGCTGCTTGTTCCATGATTACTTAATTGTATGTTAGAAACGTATGATAGACATTGATGAAACTGGATAACTGCTGCTTCATGTTCCATGATTTCTTGCACTCCTCAGGACTGCTGTGAGTGACAGATTGCATTACCTTCTTGTATATGTTTCGGTACTTATTGGTGATTGTTTCTGACTTGTATGGAAATATTAGCTGCTGCTTGTTCCATGATAACTTAATTGTATGTTAGGAACCTATGATAGACACTGATGAAACTGGATAACTGCTGCTTCATGTTCCTTGATTTCTTTCATTGCTCCGGACCGCTGTGAGTGACAGATTGCATTACTTACTTGCATATGTTTCGGTACTTATTGGTGATTGTTACTGACTTGTATGGAAACATCAGCTGCTGCTTGTTCCATGATTACTTAATTGTTTGTTAGGAACCTATGATAGACACTGATGAAACTGGATAACTCCTGCTTCATGTTCCTTGATTTCTTTCATTTGCTCCGGACCGCTGTGAGTGACAGATTGCAGTACTTACTTGCATTTGTTTCGGTACTTATTGGTGATTGTTACTGACTTGAATGAAACATCTGATGTAGTTTGTTCCTTGATTACTTAATTGTATACTAGTAACGTATGATAGACACTGCTGTAAGTGAACAACTGCTGCTGC
>JAANYP010001479.1:0-110548 GCA_020465985.1 Centrapalus pauciflorus | reverse complement strand
GTCATCTTCAATTACTCTGACAATGCTCCGGTCAGACCATGTCTTCAGTTACTTCAGTTGTCTCTGAATCCTTGTCTTTCCTATTGTCAGTAGCTTCGAACACTGACTCCCCCTGAGGATCAGCAGTGAGAGCCAATATTTGAAAGATCTGCCAGCTCACTACTGTCTTGAAAGATCTGCCCGCTCACTATTCGAGCTATCTTCTTTGACTTATCTTTTTCGAAGGACAGCTTCTCTACGATTTCTCCACTTGCTACTATTTCTCCCCCTGAGATGGATGATCTTTCAACCAGATGCCAATATAGCCTCCAGATTTGCAATCTGCTGCTACTGATCAGTCTCTGTCTGATCCAACTTGGCATGAAGTTCACAAATCGCCTTTGTCAGTTGAAGAATCTGTAATTCTGTGAATAATTCAAGGCTAACACTGTATAGACTTAATCAACACATGAAACAAGTCATTAGATGTTAGTAGGACATTAAAATCATTATTCAACGATAAAGATAAAATGAAACTCTCCTACTTAAAGTTTTTGAAGGTTTATAGCGTAAACCAAACACGAGAACTAAGTTCGAGAGAAACTATCATTACCTTTGTTTAAATAGTCCCAACCTCGTAAGTTTTGAAAAACTTTTGAACAATTTTCAACACTTAAATGAAAATTTTGAAAATCTTTGAATAAAATTCAACTTTTTCAACTTTTTCATGTAATGGAGGTTTACAACCTTTGCAGAACCAATCACACTAAGCAACAGATTTTCACGCAATATTTGTTTATTCAACCAATCATGCATCCTTAGAAACTTTGACCTTTATCCTACTGAAGATAAAAATAAAATAAAATAAAATTAATTTTAAACTTAAGCTACTCTAACCTACACTAAATAGTATATTTTTGGCGAGAATAGTCAAAGAAAGATTCAATCAGATAGCGGTGTCAGATACTCACTTTCAGTACTTAAACTTTCACACTTAGGAATTTTGGATTCCTTTGATTGTTTGGCGTGACATACTCGTTTAGCCGATTGTTGGTATTTACCCCTTTAAACATTCTACATTTCGAAATATCCCTTGGCCTTTTTATTTATCATGAAATTATCTTACGTGACTCAGACATAGACATACTTTTATGATCAAGGCACACAGACAACGAGTCTAACTTGTTGGTATTTGCAAACTTTCTTTAAAAGACAAACATCGGACACAGGTCTGTATTTACATACAACAAAGTGTCTTAGTTTGACTTAAGGTTTATTTTTAAAGCTAGCAAGACAGCGGTGACAGGTCTGTACCGACGTACAACAAAGCGACTTAACTTGCTAACCCGAATCTAAACAGAGGCAACAGGTCTGTACTTACGTACAACAGAGTTACATGTTTTCGACTCTCAATTCCTTATGATTTTTCTATTCTTTCCATTTTAAGATGTATTTGATGGTGCTATACATCCCCAGAAAGTGTGCATACCTCATTTAGACTCAAAGTTGGTATGTCTTGTACATAAAAATTAAGATCGATTGGTCATACGTCTAAGTTAGTGACACGTTTGACTTTTTCTTGAATATTTTATTAGCCTTGAGATTCCCTATATGTATTATGCCTACCAACACATCAAACTAAATAAAGTATAACCCTTAGAATTTAGTTGCATTATGTGTGAAAGCCTAAACACTTAGAGTTTGTAACGTCTGTGCTAATTTTCGTCACTTTGAACCTATGCATCTAAGACTTAACTCAATTTTCTGATATTCTCTTCTTTTTTTTCTTTTTTTTTTTTTTTTTTTTTTTTATTTTGATTTTCATAAATAATAATAAGCTAATAAAGTAACTTACTAACTTACTATAAAAAGAAATAAAATAGCCTAAGGTCAAGTTACTTTGGATTACACATGCCATTCAGTTGAACTAACAACCCAAAGCATGAACTAACAAATGCTTTTGTGACTAGATTCGCATTGTTTATACAGACTGACACAATTGACACACCTTACATGTTTCCCTTATAACTTCTCACTTTGGTCTAAGGACCCAGAAAGCATACCTGCTGTTTCGTCCTTTGTACCCCTGTCCTGTATCAAGAGAAACCACTATCCATAAACCATTTGTCATTAGGATCTGTAGCTAACTCCTGCACACTAAACAAGAAAAGTTAGTTATCACGGGGGACCCAAGCCATGACTGACTTGGTAATACCATCCTCATCCACAAACTTGAATTCTTTCAAATACCCATCTCTCCTTTCAGGTGACTTGGATTTTTGATTGAGAATCTGTTGTGAAGCTGAATGATTAACATCCATTCTCGACCTTTGTATTGGTCTTTTCGGTTCAGCCCTTGAATAATTTCTGTTATAGTACATTTCAGTCTCATAATTCCGGGCTCTACCTTGTGTCGTATGCTTATTAGGAGAATTAGACCTAACGAGAGTGTGACTCCTCTTAGGTGAATTTTTCCTAATAATGGTATGGGGGCCAGACATTGAGTGACTAGGAGATCTATTCGGTGAATTAATCCTAAGTCCGTCATTTTGTCTAAGAGACTCCGATGATTGACAACTACCTATACGTGACACCTCAACGGAGTTCTTCTCAGAAACTCGAGAACTACTCCCGCTTGCATCACTAGGCATTGTTTTTAAGATTTGCTGCTCTTGTTTCCCTATGTTCAATGAAGACTCTGACTTTTTGTAGGGACAACCTGAAACAACATGTCCTTTCTCATGACACTTAAAGCAAGACATCTTGTCAATAGATTTCTTATAGGCACTCTTTGACCTAGGTGTCTTACTAATACCCTGATTGTCTGTATCAACAGCTTGTTTTAACTCCCCTTTGTTAACATTGCTTACAGTATTTTCCTCTTCTAGGTTTGAATTACAACTAGACTGAAAACATTGTACTGTTTGTCTAACCTGAGGAGTAATTGAAGATACTTCATAGGACTCAGTTACCTTGACTACCTCTGAGTTAACCATATCATTGGTCTCATCCTGAGCAGTAGGTACACGATTGCTATTGGCCTCATCAACCTTAGTACTAGACTCAGCTAATTCCTTATCTCTAAGAGAGATCTCTTTGGTCAGTGACTCTACATGCTCATAAAGTAGTTCATTCCTGACACTTTGTTCAATCAATTTGTCATTCAGAACTAGGAAATCTTGAGCATCATTTCTCAGTTTGGCCTGAAGATCTTCCTTAATGTCTAATAAATTAGCATTATCTGATTTTAAGGATTGAATTTGAGCAGTCATAGATGAATATGTTTCTAGTACTAAATTCAATTTATCATTCAAAGTAGTACATAAAGCACATAAATCATGAAAAGTAGAAGAGTTTAGAATTACCTGTTTCCGATCAGATTTGATATTGGCCATCTGAGCTGCAAACTCCAGCGTAGTTAGCTCCTCAGCAATTTCCAGCACCAAAGGTTCTGAATCAGAAAACTGTGTATCCTCTTTCTCTTCCTCTTCTGCTCCCGTACTTCCAGTCTCTGTGACTTCAGCCATGAAGGCTCTAGCATTAGTCTCTGGATGTGTACTCCAATCATATGTGCCATCTAACTGTCTGTTAGACCCCACATTAGCAAGTAAACCAGCCACTGAACCCTGATTCCCTGATCTTTGATTCCCTGAACTGGCTAAATGCTGACGTCCTAAGTTCTGATGATTATCAATCTTAGGTCTTTGACACTCTCTCGCAAAGTGTCCCAACCCCTGACAGTTATAACATCTAACTTTTGACTTATCGAATCCTACATTGTTCACACTCATACTTCTTCCTGTTCTTTTCATGAACCTTTTCAATCTCTGTGTGACCATAGCCAATTGCCATTGTAGGTCCATTTGTTCCAAGTCATCCGGATCCACCTGATCATAATCTTCTTCCCATAAAGCTGGATCAATTATTTTCCCTTGAATACAATTCCCGTAAGCCGCTACAAACGATGCTAGAAGCTTCAGTTGCTCCTCTGCAGTTTTAGCACTCATTGGCATTTTTGTGTATCCCTGAGACGATGATCCTGAAGTAGATGCTTGTGGCTGCTCATCCGGTCCACTAAACCCTATGAAAGCTCTACATTGTGCTTCCTCTGGCTCAGCTGGTGACGCAGTTTCTCCTGTGAAAAACGCTGTAGCTGTCTTTATATCAGCTGTCACTGAAGGTGTTGATTTTCCGAAATACATTGCCGGATTTTGGACTTGTTCATAATCCGTTTCAGCCTTCAATAACTCGAAATGATACGCCCTCAGCGTTCCCACTACATCTTCCAACGATTGAGTATAGTACTTATCCTCATCAAGCTTAATCATAGCCACATACATCGCCCATTTGGCGGGTAAGGCATCCAAAAGCTTGTTATTCTTTTCTGTGTCGCTATACTCAATGTCGTGACTTTCAAGCTCTGTTAATAGATGATAAAACCGAGTGATAGTATCATTCAATTGTTCATCCTTTAACGCCTTGAAGATGGCGAACTGTTGTTTTAACAGCTCTGTACGCTTTCTCCTAACCCGAGGATTTCCCTCACACCTTTTCTCAAGCGACTCCCAAAGTTCTTTTGATGTCCTCTGAGTCCGGAATGTGTGTAGAATATCTTGCGGTAACGCCATTCGGATTAAAGAAAAAGCTTTGTTTTCGGCTTCAAATAATTTCTTGTCATCCTCTTTCATCATCTGGTATGACAAGACCTTTTGAGGGCCTTCAACTTCAGATACTGGCGGAATGTACCCTTCATCTATGCACACCCACATGCGCATATCATTGAATCGTACAAAATCTGTAAATCGATCCTTCCACCAGTAATAGTCCTCAACTTTCATCAGCTTTGGCGGTGCATTTGCCTTCCCAACTTCGTGATCCATCTCAAGGAATTTCTGAAGATTTGACATCTTTTCTTAGAGTTATCAGATTCGAAGAACTCCTTAGATTCGAAGTTATGTCAGATTCGAAGAACTCCTTAGATTCGAAGATCCTTAGAATCGAAGGCACAGCAGAGTCGAATGTCAGCAGAATCGAAACAGTAACAAACTCGAAATAAACTCGAAACAACACAGACTCGAGATCCAATTCGAATGAAGTAACAGATTCGAAACAAAGTAGACTCGAAACTCACTGAAATTGACTCGAAAGGAGCGTATTTAGGTTAGACTCGAGACTAGAGTGAAACCCTAATTACCCCTATAGATTCGAGCGCCGCAAACTCGAAAAACGGCTAACACTTTGATTTTTTGACGTTTTACAGATTAAATCACTATTTTTCAAACGAAAAATAATGATTTCGATCAAAAACGTGAAAAACCACAAAGTGTTTCCCGAATATGAATTTGCTAAGCTTGAAAACACGTTTTTGAGAGCAAAACCGTCCAACTAGCGTCAAGAAACCTAGAATGTATCTGATGAACACGAAGAACACCAAGAACACTCCGTAGGCTCTGATACCACTTGTAAGGTCTACCACTGCAAGATCTATCTAGACGCGGATCCGTGAACGAGTGCGGAATCCTCGTTGACGGTTAGACGGACAACTCTCAACCAACGGAACACGGAGACTATTAGACGCTGAACGAACGACACACGAACGATCCTACGAACTAATTCTCTCCGAAACGGCACTCACCTAGCTGATAAACTCGAGATCGCCTCTTTGCTTAATTCCTCACGAATTCTGCAAAAAGTCTTCTAATCATTCGAGTCTATCCCTAATTATAGACCCTGATTCGAGTCTGTTGTGGGCCAACCTCGAATCTGGCCCAAGGCCCATTCGAGTCTGTCCATATTGACAGTCTCGAATATAGCCCATTCGAATCTAAGGCTAGACTCGAATCTATCACAGATTCGAATCCCAAGCCTTAAACAATTCGAATCTATGGCTACATTCGAATCTATCACAGATTCGAATGCCAAGCCTTGTATTCTAAAATCACCTAAGAACTTGTCTTATCAATAACAAAACTAGACTGCTGTCGTCACACTGAATGTACCAACATTCGGTCCTAATCGGGTTCGGTCCGGTGCGATAACACCCCTAACCTTTAAAGTGGAGTTAGTTTTTGAGTTTTTATACACCAAATACCCGAACCGAACCGGTACCGGTCCCAAATAGGACCGATTGTAAAGTAATGGTCCGGTCCTCGGGTTTAGATTTTAGCCAAGTTCGGGTTCGGTCCGGGTTTGGTCCCGATAACACCCCTAATCCTAAGTCTCACCAACAATGTGAGCCCAATCTAACCCTATTAAATGCATGAACTTTAAATAATCCATAAAAATATCACCTTTACGACAAAAAAAAATTATAATTGATAAAAAATACGGAAAAATGCATAATTTTTAAAAAAGTTTTGCAAAAAATAATTTTATATTAATTAAATGAACATTTGAAAATTATTAATAACCATTTTTCTATAAAAACCATATAATTCCCAAAAACTCAATCACGCATGCGTGATAGAACGTAGTGAAACTTATGTAGAATGAAGTTTAAGGGATTCTAATGAGTATACCTTGCTAACCTTAGCAATAAACAAGAGTTGGATCAAAGAATTGACGTAGAAAAGACGAATTTTGATGTTTTTAGGCTTAGAAAATCGAATTCGCCGTCTTCTGGAATAGGAATTAGGGTTTTGGACTTATGGGAATGATCATTGCCATTTTTATAAGATTTTAAGCGCGTTGGGCCGCATGGCAAATGTAGGCCTGCGCCGCCCCCCCCCCCCCCCCCCACTCTGCGCCCGGGCCTCTAAATTTGCGATCTGGGCCTTGCACCGGTCTTGGAACCCTAATTCTTTAATTTTTTTAATTTTTACGGGTATTCTCCCCAACTTACGCTTGTATTATCGAGTAAAAATAATTTTGTTACATGCTTAAAAAATTTTATTTTCTGATGCGGGGTTTTATTATTTAATTTAAATCCTAATTGCTAAACACAACCAAGTTCAGGAGGATGAATCCTCCCCAACTTAATTGGATCACACCAGTAACATAAAATAAGCAAATAAACACACTTAAAAACAATTAAATTCAAATAATCAAATTACTTTGGGTTGCCTCCCAGAAAGCGCCAAGTTTTACGTCTTCAGCCAGACGTACTGCTCCTAAACTAATTAATTAACCTTAGGATGATGATCTCAGATACTAACATATCATTGATGGCCCATTGAACATATAGTTTAATAATATGTCCATTTACTTTAAATGGCTCACCACCTTTCAGGTCTCGTATTTCTACCGCACCGTTGGGGTAGGTATTCGTTACAATAAATGGACATGTCCATTTACTTTTTAATTTACCAGGAAATAATCTAAGTCTTGCGTTAAATAACCAAACTTTATTTCATTTGGTAAATATTTTATTTTTAATCATTCTATCATGGAAAACCTTAGTTTTCTCTTTATAAATTCTAGCGCTTTCGTAGGCTTCTCTACGAATTTCTTCCAGTTCATTTAATTGGAACTTTCTATCAACACCGGAATCATGTAAATTAAAATTAGTGTTTTTGATTGCCCATGGAGCTCGGTGTTCTAATTCCATTGGGAGATGGCAAAGCTTACCATATACAAGTCTATATGGGGACATACCGATTGGTGTTTTAAATGCAAATCTGTATGCCCATAGAGCATCCTCTAAATTTTGAGACCAATCTTTACGATCATGTCTAACAGTTTTCTCAAGGACTCTCTTGATCTCTCTATTAGAGATCTCGACTTATCCGCTTGCTTGCGGATGATAAGGCATTGCTATTCTATGATTAACTCCATACTGTTTAAGGAGTTTTGAAAAATGCTGATTATTCAAATGTGACCCTCTGTCCCTGATAATAGCCCTTGGAATACCGTGTCGTGCTAAAATATTTCTTTTAACAAATTTACACACAACCCGGTTATCATTAGTGCGTGTAGCTTCTGCTTCCGCCCATTTGGAAACATAATCTACTGCCACTAAGATGTACTCATATCCAAATGATTTAGGGAATGGTCCCATAAAATCAATGCCCCATACATCAAATATTTCGACAATTAATATCGGGGTCATAGGCATTTCATTTCTTTTCGCGATGCCACCGGTTTGCTGGCATCTTGTGCATCCCTTAACAAACTCGTAGGCATCCTTAAATATCGTGGGCCAGAAAAACCCACACTGCAATATCCGGTGACCAGTTTTCTTTGCGCTAAAATGGCCACCGCATGCATATGCATGGCAGTTTTTAAGAATATCTTCGTGTTCCGAGTTCGGGACACATCGTCTTATAATTTGATCTGCTCCTATTTTAAATAGATCAGACTCATCCCAAATATATTGCCTTGCTTAAGCATAGAAATATTTTCTTTGTTGTGAGTTTCAGTGCTCTAGCAATCTTCCTGTTACAAAATAGTTAACTAGATTCGCAAACCAGGGAATTTTGGATACAGATAATAATTGTTCATCAGGGAAGGAGTCCCTGATTTGATCAGTTGAGTTTGTTGGGATTAATTGAAGCCTTGATAAATGATCGGCAACAACATTTTATGTGCCTTTCTTATCTTTAATTTCTAAATCAAACTCTTGCAATAGAAGGATCCACTGAATCAATCTAGGCTTGGCATCCTTCTTTGACAACAAATGTCTTAAAGCGATGTGGTCAGAGTACACAATTAATTTTCCCCCCCAAATATAGGATCTGAATTTATCTAGGGCAAACACTATAGCTAATAGCTCTTTTTCCGTAGTGGTGTAATTGATCTGTGCTTCATTAAATGTTTTACTTGCATAGTAGATGACCACTGGCGTTTTCTCAAATCTTTGTCCTAAAACTGCACCAACTGCATAATCACTTGCATCGCACATGATCTCAAATGGTTGAGACCAATTCAGAGATTGCAAAATTGCGCTTTGATTAATTTTGATTTAAGCTTCTCAAATGCTTTCATACAAGCATCATCAAAATTAAACTCGATATCTTTTGAAAGATTGCATAACGGCCTTGAGATTTCACTGAAATCTTTAATGAATTGCCGATAAAAACCAGTGTGGCCTAGGAATGATCTTATTCCTTTAACGTTGGTAGGGGTGAAAGTGAGGAAATTAATTGAACTTTTGCTTTATCTACCTCCATTCCTCTCTCGGACACAATGTGACCTAAGACTACCCCTTCCTTTACCATAAAATGGCTTTTCTCCCAACTTAATACTAAGTTGGTTTCAGTGCATCTCTTTAGGACTTTTTCTAAATGTCCCAGACAATCTTCAAATGTTTTATCAAATATGGAGAAATCCTCCATAAATATATCAAGAGAACCACCCACCATATCTGAAAAGATAGCCATCATACATCGCTAAAATGTGGCAGGTGCATTACATAGTCCAAACGGCATCCTTCGGTAGGCAAAGGTGCCATAGGGACAAGTAAATGTGGTTTTCTCTTGATCCTCTGGATGGATTGGGATTTGATTGTAACCAGAATATCCATCCAGGAAACAGTAAAACTTTTGTCCCGCTAATTTTTCCACTATTTGATCTATAAATGGTAGCAGAAAATGATCTTTTGAAGTAGCAGCATTAGGTTTTCTGTAATCTATGCAAACTCTCCACCCAGTTACAAGGCGAGTAGTTATCTTCTCTCCTTCTTCAGTATTAATAATTGTGATTCCCGATTTCTTAGGCACAATTTGGGTTGGACTGACCCACTTACTATCAGATTTAGGATATATAATTCCAGCGTCCAACCATTTTAATACTTCCTTCTTAACTACCTCTCTCAAATTAGGATTCAACCTCCTTTGTGCATCCCGAGCTGGTTTAGCTTCTGGATCAGTAATGATTCGGTGCATACACAAAGTGGGACTGATTCCTTTTAAATCAGCTATAGTACACCCAACTACTTCTTTATATTTGACTAACACTTGCAGTAGAGCTTTCTCTTGCTCTTCAATCAGATCTGATGAAATTATGACAGGCAACGTGTCATTCTGACCTAGAAAAGCATATTTCAGATGCGATGGCAGCTCCTTCAATTCTAGAATAGGTGGTTGTTCTATTGAAGGTTTGGCTGACTTTGGTAAATCAGTAGGTACTTTATCAGTCCTATGGTCCACGGTGGTTGTTTTGACTCTAATGTGGATTCCATGACTACTTCTAACTCATCACACTCAGTATGATTTAACTTGGCTAATTCATTCTCAACAAAGAATAATTCAGTAACATCTTTGGTGTTGATTAGTGAACTATGCTGATGCGCAAGTTCATCCACCATGTCCTTGAGATAACATTCTGAATCAATAGCAGAGACACTTGAAGCATTAAATACATTCAGTCTTAATTTCCTATTACCAAAGGCAATATCCACTACTCCTGTCCTACAATTAATTTATGCATTAATTGTGGCTAAGAAAGGTCTGCCTAGGATAATAGCTGGTTGATTATCTCCCATTGAACTTTCGGTGTCCAATACTAGGAAGTCAACTGGATAGTAAAAATCTTCAACCTTTACTATGACATCTGATAAAATACCTCTTGGGCACTTGGTTGATCGATCTGCCTGTTGTAAGATAATATCAGTTGTCTGTAACTGACCTAGATCATGTTTATCAAACAAGTTTCCAAATAAAATATTAACACTAGTTCCAGGATCAAGCAATGTCTTCTTAATCTGCACATTGCCTATTGTCACTGGAATCAATGGTGATCCAGGATCTTTTAGCTTAGGAGGTAGAGAACTAGAAAGTATTGCACTCAACTGTTCAGTTAGATTGATCTGCTTTGGGAGCGAGACCTTATACTTTCTTTTCTGAGTACAGAGATCTTTTAAAAATTTGGCATAAGATGGAACCTGTTGAATGGCCTTTATCAGAGGAATATTGATCTTTACTTGATTAAATAAATCCCAAAGATCCTCTGGTTGTGGGCCTCTTTTGCCGTATGGAGAAGATTTTGGATTTTCTAAAGCAGCAGGATAAGGAGGAGGAATTGAAGTATCCTGACTCTTATCCGCCTTCCCGACTTTGGGTGTTGGAATATCTGCTTTAGTTGGCTCTTTAAAAGAAACCTTCTTAGGAACCTCTTCCTTCTTTGGATCCTCTTTCTCCTCATACACGAGTTCAGTGTCGGTATCTTCTTCTGCCTCTTTCTCTAGGCATCTCTATTTTATTGTCTACCTCTCTTCCACTCCTTAATGTGGTTATCTTAGTTATTTCATTAACTTCGTTAATCTCATGTTTCTTATCTTTGTTATGATGATGGGCGTGTGAAGGATTGGGAACAGTATTGCTAGGAAGCTTCCCCTCCTCACGTCTAGTAAGCAACTCAGCTATCTGACCCATCTGGCGAGTTAACATCTCCATGGTCTTGGTACTGATAATTGATTGTTGTTTCATAAATTCAGCAAAT
This sequence comes from Centrapalus pauciflorus, assembly GCA_020465985.1. Taxonomy (NCBI): domain Eukaryota; kingdom Viridiplantae; phylum Streptophyta; class Magnoliopsida; order Asterales; family Asteraceae; genus Centrapalus; species Centrapalus pauciflorus. The sequence continues at coordinate 99,193 of JAANYP010001479.1, read as the reverse complement.
TCTGTGAATTGCACAGAAGTCATATTTGATTCTACTTGAAATTATGGTTGATCACGATGATTTGACTTATAATATCGTTCATCCTTAGCTGCTGAAGTTGAACCATATTGATATTCTCTCTTAGGTGGTTCATATCTCGGTTTGGATTGATGATTGGTAGGTTGATCGTTTTTCCATAGAAAGTTAGGATGGTTTCTCCATCCAAGATTGTATGTTTCCGAAAATTGATTATCCCTCTCTCGATGAGCTCTAAATCCGTAAACTTCATTAGAAAATTCCTCAGTGGATTGCACTTGAGGGCATGCTTTTGAATGATGGGATGGATCTCCGCATGTAACACAATTAATTGATACGCTAGGGTTTGAGAAACCCTTCATTAATTGGTCCATTTTCTTTCCTATTTCAGAACTTTCAGTTTTAACCTCACGTTTCTAGGCATTTGTAAGGTCACCTACCTACGGATCCAATCTTGATGCGACGCCGTCCAACAAGTGCGGAATCCTCGTTAGCGGTTTAACGGATCGATCACACACACGAAACACGGAGACACACACAATAGTAGACATAAACTCGAACGTCCCGACACGTGATTCTCTCTAAGAACACTCTGAAATCTCTCTGCAAGTTCGTAATCGCCTGTATGCTTAATTCTGCGAAGATACTTTTCACCTGGATTCTCTGTTTTCTCTCAAGTTCGATAGAACCTCTGAGCCCTCAAAGATCCCTGAATTCACAATGATAAGTTCAATATATAGCCGATAAGTTCGTGAAGACGCTCCTCACGAACTTGTAAACGCTCCTCTTGAACTTATCTTTGAACTTATTCTAGAACTTATTCTAGAAATTATTCTAGAACTTCTTCTAGAACTTATTTTAGAACTTATTCTAGAACTTATTTCTAGAACTTATTCTAGAACTTAATCTAGAACTTATTTCTAGAACTTATTCTAGAACTTATTATGATAGTCTAGAACTTACCATGCAAATGTAAACATCATACACAATCATGATATCAATAACAAAACTAGACTGATGTCGTCACACCGGATGTACCATCAGACTCCCCCTTGACCATAGCTTCTAGTTGTTGTTTATTGATCGTAATAGATTATCAGATTCAGAGACTATGAATACCGAAACTAGACAACTATTGTCACATCGAGTGTATCAACAGACTCCCCCTTGACGATGGCTTCTAGTAGATATTCATTACTCTATGAATACCGAGATCACCTTTTCTTCTTTGTTATCCATGACTGTCTTTCCAGTTTCGTTGTCCTCACCGGTTTGTAGACTAACTTAGTCCATGTCCTACCAGTCAGAGGATTTATTCTTATTTGAGCCACAACTCTTCTACTAACTCTTAGATTAACTTCTCAAATCTTCCAGAATGACCCTCCCTTCTGATAGTTTTTTCAAACACCTCGGCATATGAATCGTCTTCCTAGATTTATAAGGTCCTTCCAAGCTAAATCAATCACTTCACACTTCAGAATCTGATTCATCATTTAGTGCAGATTTCAGCATCTCTAGATCTATCACATTCTGATCTTCATTCATAACACCTTCATCGAGTGACTTCCAATCAGGTATATCTTTAGGAGTAAACGCTCATTCCTCAAGATCCTCCTATTCTAAGTCATCTTCGAAGACGAACCTCATTTCATCTTCATCCAACCCTGAAAATGCTCCGATCAGACCTTATCTTCAGTTACTTTAGTCGCCTCTGAATCCTTATCCTTTCCCTTGTCAGCGGCTATGAACACCGACTCCCACTGAGGATGAGCAAGCTGAGCAAATTGTTGTCTTGAAAGATCTGCCAGCTCACTATTCGGGCCATCTTCTTTGACTTCTCTGATACCACTTGTAAGGTCACCTACCTACAGATCCAATCTTGAAGCGACGCCGTCCAACGAGTGCGGAATCCTCGTTTGTGGTTTAACGGATCGATCACACACACGAAACACAGAGACACACATGATGATAACGTAAACCCGAACGTCCCGACACGTGATTCTCTCCAAGAACACTGTTAAATCTCTCTGCAAGTTCGTAATCGCCCGTATGCTTAATTCTGCAAAGATACTTTTCACCCGGATGCTCTGTTTGCTCTCAAGTTCGACAGAACCTCTGAGCCGTCAAAGATATCTGAATTCACAATGATAAGTTCAATATATAGCCGATAAGTTCGTGAAGACACTCCTCACGAACTTGTAGACGCTCCTCTTGAACTTATCTTTGAACTTATTCTAGAACTTATTCTAGAACTTAATCTAGAACTTATTTCTAGAACTTATTCTAGAACTTATTCTAGAACTTATTTCTAGAACTTATTCTAGAACTTAATCTATAACTTATTTCTAGAACTTATTCTAGAACTTATTATGATAGTCTAGAACTTACCATGCAAATGTAAACATCATACACAATCATGATATCAATAACAAAACTAGACTGCTGTCGTCACACCGGATGTACCAACAACATTATCTATGCCCATAACTCGAACTCGTATACTATTTTCAGAACCAGCATGGACTTTAAGACCTTTGCCGAGTTGATTAAGTAACTCCCAAGCTTCATCGTCTTCTTTTCCTAAAAATGTGCCTCCTGTGGCAGCTATAATCATATTACGACTTTCTTGACTCACACCATCAAAGAATGTTTTGATAAGCATCCATTTGGGTACCTCGTGGTGTGGACAAGCTCTCAGTAATTCTTTCATACGATCGAACGCTTCGTAGAATTGTTCGCCCGGTTTTTGTTTAAATCCGGTAATTTCCTTTCTTTTTTCAGTTGTCTTACTAATGGGGTAATATTCATTAACGAATTCACGTTTCATTTGATCCCATGTTGTAATGTTATTGGTTGGTAAGCATACGAACCAACTTTTTCGCTTTCTCTTTTCACGAGAAAGGAAATAATCGAAGTTTTAAACCGTCGGTGGTTATACCTCGGACATGGTTTGCTTTACAAATAGCTGTGAACTTAGCTAGATGTTCATAGGGTTCCTCACTTAGCATCCCTCGAAAGATCGGAAGAATTTGAAATAATTGAGGACGAACTTCGGGTTCGTTCTCGTTTTCGGGATAACGAATTGGAGACGGATCAGGCACATCACCTGGACGGTAATGCGACTCAACAGTACGTCTCGGTTGATCACCCATTCTAGCAACTATGCGCTCAGGTTCTTCTTGATCACGATTTTGTGGCGGAATCAGAGGGCTTTCTAAATTAGGAATCTCTGAATCGGGAATTTCTAAATCAGGAATTTCTTCCTCTTGTACGTTTAAATTCTCCGTGATTAATTGTTGATTTTGAATCCTGACAGTCTTTCGGTTCGATCTCGCTACTTTTTCGATTTCGGGTTTGAATTGTAGCGTCAATCCTTTAACCGATCGACGTGTGCGCATACACTAAATAAAATCTTACTAAATATTAAAGACTTAATTGAACTAATATTTTTGGTGGTAAAGTAGAGGACTACAATTACCTTTTTGAATTTGTAAAAAAAATTATTTGATATTTAATAATTAAAATAAAATAAAATAAAGACTAAAAATAACCAACGAAAGGAACTTAAACCTAATTACTTAAAACTAAGGCAACAAACTAACTTTAAACCTAAACTGCCGTTACACTACCCCGGCAACGGCGCCAAAATTCTGACAGGCCGTCGTTGTGACCCGCCGATTTAATCCTTAAATCCACTAATTAGCTAGAGAAGTAAGGGTTGAATCCACAGGGAGTGTGGTCGTAATTAGGATTAGGTTATTAGCCGAGGAATAGATTGTTTGAAAGCTTTTAAATTGTGAAATTGTGGATTTGATTGAGTTGTTTAGAATAATGATTTGTTATTGCTTGCAACTAAAATTAAGAACGAAGTAACTAACGAAGAAGATAAACAATCAAGATACGAATAACCATTCACGGAATCACCATGGCATAAGTATTTACTCACTATAAATTCATACAATGATCACATAGACATAATCAATTGCGCGACTAAATTCATCAAATGTGTTTTAACCAATAACTCTTGGCATAGCGTTTGCAACATTAATACTCGTCTTAATCCCTAAACTAATGGACTCGGCACGAATAATAACACTACTATAAACTATCTAGCTTTTACCAATCGCAACACATAATCATAATCATAGCCAAATGTTTATCATTTGCATACACATAATAGATCTAGCTCAATACGAATACATCAATTCATAAAAAATTAAACCAAAGTAAACTTAGTCGTAGATCCTCCGCAAACGGCTAATGGGATTAGATGCTCATCGTATGCTTGTCACAATCACAGATCTGAGCCATTGGATAGCTTGCGAACCACCGTATTCGTTCTTGTATCGTAGATCCACTCCAGCAGAGCTTCGGCACACTTGCACACATGTCGGGACTCTTCTCCAAAGCTGCCCCTCCTCTCCTATTTATAGGGTATCGAAATTAGGGTTTCCAGGGTTGAACAACGCGTATTGGCGCCGCACCAGCGCAGGCCAAGCGCCGGCCTGCGCCCCCCCCCCCCAGCGCCCAGATGCGCCTAGGGTTTAGCTGGCGTGTGCTGGAACGTATCTGGATAGTTTGGGCGCTGTGTGGAGCGCAGGGTAGTGCAGGGCTGCTCCCCCCTCAGTCCAATTTGCTCTGAATTCTCTCGAATTGCTTCTTTTTATCATCTTGGCCCTGAAATACAAACTTCGAGTAATAATATGGATTTTACGAAGTATCATTGTTTAAAATGATTATAATATGACTCAGAAACCATATAAATTATAGACTTATCACATACCCGTCACCACGTTGGGATCCTGACGAGCGTCACCAGCTCCCAATACAAAGGCTCTCCCTTGATCTCCATTATTGTTCCTCAACTTTGGGCAGCCTTTCTTAAAGTGCCTGACAATCCCACAGTCGCAATAGCTCTTTTACGGACCGATGTTGCTTCCATTGCCGTTACTCCTACAATCCTTGGTCAAATGACCAATTCGATTACACTTCTCGCATGGGGTAGGACAGGGACCTACGTGATGGTAGGTGCATCTGTTTCACAATGGTTTGTTGCGAGTGTAACCCTTCCTTGGTTCAACCCCGGCAACAAATGCCTTGATGGTTTCGGGCTTCTTGGCTTGCGAACCCGAACCTTTCCCCGAACGGTCCTCCCATTTTCTTTTGTTTTCTCCAGCCTTTGCTTCTATTCGCCTTGCCACTTGGTCCATTAAATTGTTTGCCATCCGAATGGCACCTTGAATCGTAGTTGGGTTGGAAGCGGTGACATTTCCTTGAATTTGAGGAGCGAGTCCCCAAATGTAGCGTTCGATACGCTTGTACTTAGGAGTGACCATTTGTGGGCACAGTAGACTTAACTCGTGAAAACGGTTTGTGTATCCAGCGACATCCGTTCCCGTCATTGTAAGATTCTAGAACTCAGATTCCATCTTCTATAGTTCGTTCCTGGGGCAGTATTCATCTGTCATCATCTGCTTCAATTCTGTCCGGGCGAGTTGGTAAGCCGTATCAGTCCCAACTGACTGGACATATGAGTTCCACCATGTTAGTGCACTATCTTGTAGAGTGTGAGTCACGAACTTGACCTTCACATCTTCGGTACAACCACTGACCTAGAAGACAGACTCGAGCTTCTCAAACCAACGTACCAGCCCGACTGCACCTTCCGTTTCGCTAAAGTATCGGGGCTTGCAACTCAGAATTCCCTTGATGTTACACCCCCTTTGGTTTCTGTCTGTCTCTCCTACAGTGCCGCTTGCTCCTCCATCCCCGTTAGCAGCGCTATTTTAATTCGTTTCATATGTGGCTATAGCAGCAGCCACTCGTTGAGCAACGAATTGCTCAATTACAGCGGCGCTCATTGCTCTCCTTGGCCGCATTATCTTTAATAAATTAATATAAATGGTATTATGGAACGAATATATTGACTACGAATTTAAAAAAGAACACATAATTATAGCACATTGTTGCACATAAATTTTGCAAGTACATAACATAGATTTCATTGATACTTGATTTAATTTTTGTTACATAGGGGTCGGGTTTTACCCGAAAAATTTCAAGTACTTTGATTACATCGGGTCCTACTACTTCCTAGAATTTAAAAGACAAAAATAGAAATACAAGTTTATATCCTACATAACTAGGTGTGGGAATGGTCAGAGGTCTCTCCTTGCTCCACGGCGTTGAGGCGTTGTGTCAGTGCCTCATTGCATGCCTCGCATTCGAACAATCGCTGACGGAGTTTGTCTAGCCCATCTTGTTGGATTGAGAGAGCGTGCTGGTATGCCCAGTAGATGTTTGTATTCTGCATCTTCTCGCGCTCCACTCTGGAAGTGATCTCCCTGACCTCTTGGCTTAGCAGCCTAAGCTGGAGATCGTGCCGGGTGGCTCTTGCCACCAGAAGAGGCACAGTCTGGTTTGCGGGTTCTTGAGTGAGGAGTGGGGTCGGCTAGGATGATGGTCCTCCGACCTCGAATTGGGAGGGGATTTCCTCCTCCCGCCTCCATTCCTGGATGGTATTGGGCATCCATTCCCAGCGGCGGACATCTACCCGTCGCAGTTGTGGCAGGCTTGGCTGGGGGACTCGGACCAGGATAGATTCCCGTTGAGGCATCATCAACCTCTTACGGGCGGTGAACTTCATTAGCGGGCCGTTGGGGTGGGGACAGTATGTTTTATGCGATGGAACTTTGCGGTGGTGTGGTATGTACGACGGGGCCACCTGAGATTGTGGGTCTTCTCCGGATGGTTCTCCCCATCCACTGGAGGATTCATCTTTCTTCCACCGGTTCTTCTTCAGACTCCTCCATCGGCTCTTCTTCTTCGGAGGGGTCCTCCTCTTCGGATGGATCTTCTTCGATGAAAACCTCCGTGACTTCTGGGCTCTTGGGGGTGTACTCATCTTCGGAGTCGAATAAGATGATGATCGTATGGCTCGACATGTTTTTGTCATCAAGATCCATTTATAGTGTTTAGTTATTTACAAAATTTTTTCTAAAATTTGTAAGACTTAAGCGTAGTTATAGTCTAGGGTACTAATGCAACCAAATTCACTAAAAACTATGGCTCTGATACCAATATGTCACACCCCATTACCCCGGTTGGCAACTAGGCGTGACGTCGCGGAAGCATAGTCATAATCAAGTGAACAACCACTATATGGACTTTTTCGAATAATACATTGATAAACTTCAAAATATGACATTGTTTTTACATAACCCAAATAAAACGTAAGTAGTTCGCAATCACAGAGATTTAAATACATGATCAAAAGAACATTAATTATGCCGATAAATTTATGGCCGTTTGAAAAATGTTGCGACTCCAAAATATGCGGAAGCCTTGCTACGCTTCCGATGCATGCTACTCAGCCAAATTAGCTGAAAATACACCCTAAAATACGTCAACAAAATTTTTGGTGAGCTCATAGGTTTACACGAAAGAATGACTTGTATGGACCACAACGATTGACTTTGGATTTATAAGGTTTAAATTATGTATTACATATAACCATCATGCAACCGAAACTTAATTATGAATTTGCTCTATGTAGTATTAACCACTATAATACCATGATGTTTAATATATACGCACCCGTTGATAGTTGGCTCGACCAACCCGGGTGGGGGGCATTAATCCCGATAGATCTATCCATGTTAATTCATGTTTACATAAATGTATTAACGGTTCATGATTTGAGGGCATGATGAAACCACATGTGTATAATGCATAAAAGAAATATAGCATGTAATGTGTCTATATAAAAATTGTAGTATGTATTTTCACCCCAAAACATAATGTAAAAATAGGGGCTATGGGTACTCACCGCAAAAGTGATGGCAAAAACGAGCGTAAAAACGATTGCGTTGTTGACGAGTGATGAGCTTGGTGTGTTTAACCGAGTCCTAAATGATATGAGGGACATAATAACTCCCTTAAATGATAATATGCATGTATGCTGGTTTTAATGTTTTAAATCACCCAACTTAACAAGTCCATAAATAAAACGCACTTAAAAACGTCAAGTTTATATATATAATTTTACAGCTTTTATCAAGGTTTTTCGGCTTACTTTGTTGCTGTTTTTGACCAAACTTCAAAATGATTTGGGCTTGAATATTCATAGTCATAAAACTACTATGTACAAATAATTTTTCAAGGTAAAAACGGCCATTTGTCGAGGTATTTAGGTTAAGGAAAAGGCTCGTTAAAAACCCTATGTTGGCCATATTTGAGTTGTTAGACTTTTCGATTCCCAAATAATATTTGAGGGTTCAAAACTCCATATTAAATTAAAAAAACATCCAGATATTTAGTTAAGACATAGATCTAACTTTTGAAATAAGAATCAGCTCATTTCGTTAAGTTTTGAATTAGTTATGATTTTTCAAAGTCGATGTAATATTTTTGCCGAAAATCCGGATTTCATATCCTTGAAACAACTTGTGATCTTTGTTGTTTATTCAAAAACCACATGTATAAATGGTTATGAAACACATTTATATAATCTGTTTTCATATTATTTATACTTACATTATGTGTATATATATATTTATAAACACATTTGAAGAAAACAAACTTTAAAACAAAACTAGTTATTTATAAACTTGAGTTTTAATGAAACTTGTTGTTGTTGGTGATTATATATATTATGCAAGACTTATATAAACATAAATGTAAGAAGTAATAAGTTAGTATTTACTTACTTTGATGTATTTGAAGAATGCAAACAAGTAGAAGGTGTATTCTTGAATTTGTTCCACCAAAACACTTGAAGACTTGAAGAACACTTTGAAAAAATGAAGTGTGCACTGTGTGTGTGTGGCCGGAATTTTGAGAGAGAAAATAGAGGATTTCTTTTGCAAGTTGTGACTGAATTGAAGATGAAATGATCTCTATTTATAGAGAGGAGAAAGATCTTGAAATGATGGTGAAAGTGGAGGTTGAGTGTCAGATCTTGGATGAATTGAAAGATGATGGTGATAAAGATGTGATTGTGATTGTGTATGGTGTTTTAATAATAATAATAAAGTCGAACTCTATATAAACTAGCTAGTGGCCGGATTTTAGAGGATTTGATAATGTATTTTCATTTTTTGTATAAAAGTATTTAGAATGTATTCTTGTATTTCCCTATTTATTTAAATTCATAAATACTTATGAATGCATTAGTTTAATGAATTGTTTTAATCTTGCATTATTAATGTTAAGAAAGTTTGTTAATGCATGACTAGTGTCACTAATCTTAATATAATTATGTACTTAGTTGAATTAATCCATCATATCGTAAATCGATCAGATTAATTAATTTGTCGTTTCATCGCACCGATGAAATTGTTTCTAAATGAGATGAATTTCCTTATGAAATTTGTTAATCACATTGATTAATTGTTAGTGACCACTGATTAGATTATAACTTGCTAATAACTACTGAGTAAATTATAGTTTCAAACCTGGTTTTGTGTCTGATGTTAACATCTCCATCTACTCAATCCAAACAATCCACTCACACCCCTCCATCTCCAAAAGATCTGTCCTTGAATAAACAACATGTGCTGTCCAACAAGGTTGACACTTTGGACAAATCCATGTCCACCCTGCCATCTACTATTTCAGACTTAGTGTCTGCCTAACTCGCAGGATTTCTTGATTCGTTCAAGTCATCCTTTCCATAACCCTTTTCACTACCAGACTACTCCTCTCAACTGCTTGCACTGACTGCACAGCTGCAACAACTCTCTACTTCTCTATCCTCTCTTATTTCCCATCAACATGAAATCGTGTCAAGCTTGACAGCTGTGTCCCAACAACTGTCAAGTATTGCTGAAACCTGTTATGTTTCTCTGCCCTCCACTTTATCCTCTTTGAATACCTTGGTGGTATCCCTGTCCAACACTGTGGCCTTAGGTTTTGAGGATGTGCAAGAGTCCATCAATATTACTCTTGCACAACTTAAAAGCCTTATGTTTAGTGAAGGACAACCTGGCATTTCCATCCTTTCAGCCACTTATAATTCTCAATCATCCTCTCTTGATAGATGCCTCACCCAATTAGCAGAGGTGAAGGACAAACTGGCATTCTTTAAGCATAGCCTGGTTGGTCCTAAACCTGTTCCCAAGTCTGTTGCTGTCAAGCCCTCTACATTTGTTCGTTTGGGCAGTACTGATGTTGAAAGCTCTGTTCTATCTCCTTCAAAGGGGGAGATGAAGTCTGCCACAAAGACTAAGTCTAAGGGGAAGAAATCTCCATCCCCTTCTAAGGAGAAATCAGCCTCAGTTGGGCAAGCAGCAGGCCAACTAACCACTGGTGCTACTGCAGAAACATCCCAAGACTCCAGGACAGCTGAGCGTACTCAGGCTAAGTATCCAAGTCCTGCACCATCTGGGGGGGCAACTTATATCTGAGGACAGACCCAGCAAAAGAAAACAACTTGATCTGGAATCATCAGAAGATGAGGAAACTGATATTGCTCTAACAAGTGCAGCCAAAGGAAAAGGCAAGGCTGTTGTGGATACATATACTGAAAGGGAGCTCCAGCTTAAATATGATAAAGCTCAAGCAAAAGATAAGAAAGTTCCACTTAAAGCCTACTATGAGTGGAAATAAATACAATATGAGCTTCTGGAAAGAGTAAAAGAGGAAGCAGCCTCAGTGAAAGTTGCCTATGTTTTGGTTGCCAAAGAGGCAAAGAAAGTAAAAATGTCATCTTGGTAGTGCAAAAGAAGCTGGAGGAAGTTGTCAAAGATGTTGACAGTGAAAAGAGAACAGAGAAGGAGAAAAGTTCAAAGGTCTCTATGACCAAGGAAAAATCTGTGTCCACCACCTCTTCATCTGTCAGAACCCAATTTCATTTTGACAACTTGGCTAGAAAGAAGTTCTACGATGTTGCTGAAAGAAGACTGGCCAAAGAAACAATTGTCAAAGTTGTTCCCACTTTAAGGAAGAATCAGCCTTGGAAGCTTCAGATTACAAGGTTTGGTGCTGATGGCCCTGAACTAGAGTCATATGAAGCAGCTGATGGCTAAAATGGGATACAGAGACTGGGTAGAACTTGCAGTTGCTCTAAGCAGTTGAAAATCTGAGACTACCAAAACTGTTAAAGCATTTGTAAGAATGTTAATGGAGAAGGTAAAGGGGTTGTGTCTCATTCCTGAAAAAATGATTAAGGGTACCTCCAAAGTGGAACCCAAAATCAAACCAAGAAGACAGAAAATGGACACAGAGCTTGGGGAGATTGTCAAGCTAATTGAACAAGAGTTTTATGCCACTGAAATTAAGGGTATGGATCACAGCCTGCCCAAAGGTGTAGAACCTGCTGAAGGGAAGTTTATTGAAGATCTTGAAGTTAGAGTATTCTTTGTGGATCCTCTCACTAAGAAGATGAGTTTTCAAAGAGCTTCAGATCTTCCCAAAGCTTGTGTCCGAAAGCTTCTTTTCTTCAGATGCATGATAGCTTAGATCAAGTACTTCAGGTGGAGAGTAGCAATTCTAAATCAGTTAGAAGCTTGCAATGCCAGAGGAGAACTGGACAGCCAAGAACTTTCTACCTTAAATAAGAGATTGGAAGTTTTGAAGCCAGAAAAGAAATGTTGGCTAGTCTAGAACAAGAGAAACTCCTCTAAGATGTTGCTGAGTTAGAGAAGGAAAAAAAAAAAAGAAGAAGAAGAACAAGGGTCATCTACTGTGATGCGTAGATGAAGAATGGAAGTTGATCATCAGTTGGTCAGACTTACCATTATTTTCTCTCAACATCAACAGTCCAATTAGTTGAAGTTTTCTTGCACATTAGTTGTACTTTTTCCTTTGTAAACATTAGTTGTTTGGTCAGTTTTCTTTATGTATAAACTGATCATTTACCTTACTTTTATGTTGTAATTTCATTTCTACAATTGTAATGTAAATGTACATAGTGATAACTGATATAGTTAGTCTTAGACTGAATATTGCAAATAGGGGGAGATTGTTAGGCACAAAAAGTCTCAATCAAACCTAATCTATGTCATGGGGGGGGGGGGGGGGGGATTTCTAATCAAAGTTGATTGGCATAACAATTAGGGGGAGATTTTAAGGCTTTTTAATGCCTCAATCAAACCTGATAAGTGATTTGTAAAATCAGCATAAGTCTGCTTTACACTGTTACATTACTTGTTACCTGGCAGTTTGCCAAAATTGTCCATTGTTGTTGGACAGGTTTGATAGAATATGTCTAAGCTGTCGATGCCCGCTAAAAATTTTTTGACACAACTAAGTGCTCTCTTCTTTGTGAACAGGTTTAACACATTACGAAATTTGTTTCCATAACATCATGCAAAGTCTTGAACATTGAGATCAGTCTATAATTCAAGACAAAGTGGAAAATCAGAACTGTCAAGTATCTGGCAAAGCTGTTCTGAAAGCATGAAGACAAAAGGATGTCTGAAATGGGTGACTGACCATTTCTTATATAAAAATGGCTTTACACGGAAGAATAAAGGTCATAAGTTGACATTCCATTTAATGTTAAAGCTAAGGACGACAGAGACAAAAAGGTAAAAGACAAAGATTCTGCAGTAAGAAGACAAATCTGCTTTGCCAGTCTTGTCTTGATGCAGAAAAGCAATCTTGTCCTATTACAAGACATTCCCGCTTTTCTCTACAACCAATAAAGAAGCTGTACTGGAATTTTGTATATGGGTATAAAAGAGAAGCTTCCAAGGAAAGAGAAAAAAAACTGAGAAGTCAACAAACTGAGAACGTGAGTGCAAACAAAAGTGTATTTTCATGCATGCATGTTCTGTTCTACTTGAGTGAATTAGCATAGTGTGTCTAAGTTGTTCAGTCTCTAAGCTGTTAAATCTATGTCTTGTGTAAACAGTGAGTGAAACTTAGTGAGTTATCTCATTGTAACTAGTTCGTGTGTAACTTAGGTTACTCAAAGTCTGTTGTTCAATTCTGTCATCTCCGTTTGGATCTTTCCCCAATCCAAATATGTTTGTAACTTTAACAATTGTTAATATATACTTACAAACTTTGAGAAAATATGTGTGATTTAGGGATTAACTGTATTCACCCCCCCCCCCCCCCCCCCCTCTACAATTTATCTAAGTGTATTTCAGAAACCTTATGGGAACTACATTATCATTATTTCATGTGTTTTTATAAATATTTATTCTTAAATTTTTTTTAAATTCAACCCATTACATGGGTATATAACCTAGTTTAATTCATATATTATAGTTACATGATATGTGTTAATTCTTAGGATAGTAGGAGTACTCATCCTTCTCAATTCTTGTCTTTTTTAACATCTCAGTTATGGATGTGTGGAATGACCAAAAAATTGAATCGATATTGGAACTGAACCAGAACTGAAATTGATTGGAACCGATTTATATTGTTCAGTTTTCTTATCGGTTCTTATAATCTTCAGTTTTCGGTTATCGATTATTCAGTTAATGGTTCTGTGGGTATCGATTTTAATTGGGCATAGAACCGATAATTTGAAAAGCCCATAACATGCAAATCCAATAAAATGATTTAAAAGCCACAATGTGAAAACCGAAATGATCATTTGTTGAAACTATATTTTAGAATGGGAAAACTACATAACTTATATGAAAACATCATGATCGACACTTCTCTTACTCCATTTTCATGTTTTTTGTATATATAATAGACGTGTGTGTGTGTGTGTGTGTGTGTGTATATATATATATATATATATATATATATATATATATATATATATATATATATATATATATATATATATATATATATATATATATATATATATATATATTAAGATTCTAATCGGTTTCGTACTCGAAATACCCGTACCGGAACCGAAACGGAACCTGAATCACGTTACAATTATTGGTTCGGCTATCGGTTATTGCAATCTTCAATATTCTGTTTCGGTTAAATCGGTTCAGTCCGGTTTCGGAACCATTTACATCCCTAATCTCAGCGCAACATCATTTTTCTCTTTCTATCATTTTCACAATTCTAATGTGGAAATACCCAACATTGTTACAATCTTTCTATCTTTTTTAAGTTAAAAAAATATTTTATAATTAATAAAAAATTAAAGATAGAATATTTAATTTTATAAATTTTTAAAACTATTACATAATTAAAAATTACGCAATTAAAAATATTGAAACAAAAATTATGATACTAAATGTAACATCCGCAAATTCTTAAAGTAACTAATTGATTATAACTATCACAATTTATCAAATCTAGTTCATTGATAATTAAGAAAATGTAAGATTCAATACCTTAATTTATAGTTGGTGGAGTGTGTGTTTTAAAATTAGATCTAGAAACAAACAAAAAGAAAGAAAGAAAGAAAGAAAAATAAAATAAAATAAAAAGAAAAGAAAAGAAAAGAAAAGAAAGATGGTGAAAGGAGAAGGAAGTTATAACAGAAAGTTGGTTTTGGTTTTTTTTCCATACATCATTCCATACAATTTCATCATTATCCATCACAAAAACACACACTCAGATACAATCTTGAATCTGAGTTTTTCTTTAAGCTGGAATTCAAGGATTGATCAACAAGTTCAACATCTTTTGGTTGAAGGTATTCACTAACCCTTTAAGTTTCTATGTTTTATTTATCAACAAATGATTATCATGTGAATAGAATGAGGAATTTTCAAGCTAGGATTACAAAAAATTTAATATATATAATATTCATTTTCCTCACTTTCTTCAAGGTTAAGAAAATCTCCATTAATGGAGTTTCAAGGTAGACTTAATGGATTTTGTGTATCAGTTAATGTTTCTATCTAAAAAGTTTTTAGATGAGTTTAAAAATATTACTGGAATCAAATTTAAGATTTATTTTCGGATTTAAATAACATGTATGAGATTCCATGATTTTTAGAAAACTTGAGTTTGAGCAAAATCTTGAGAGTTGAAAGAAATTTTGAGAAAAATCTAGAAAATAGAGGTTGATTAGAGTGATGTTGTGTGTGTTAGTAATGGTCCGAAGCCGGTGTCGGCGCTGCCGCTGCTCGTTAGTGCTTTCAGTGGACTTTAGTGGTTCAGTTGAGACGTGTGGCTCTCGGTAGTGCTTTCAGTGGATATCGAGTTGTCGTTTGGCGAGTACGGATTGCGAGCACTGTAAGTAATTGATTTAATTTCGCAAATGATCATACATGATATGTTTGCACTGGATATCTCATTCGTTTCCATTGACACGCCTTGAATATTGTTATTTATTTCAGTGCCATGAGCCGATATCTGAGAACCCTTTCCCCAGTATGCATACTGTGTATTATGTGGATTATGTGAGGTTCCTGTGTGCTTCCGAGTTGCATGTCGCGCGAGCCACATGTTTTGTACACGTGCTAACCGAGCGAGTCGTATGTCGTGTACCTGTTATCGGGTGAGATGGTAACAATATCCTATTCGTGTATGCTAAACCAAGCGAGTTGTAATGCTACACATGTTGAATTTGAGCCGATATTTATGTTGATCATGGTATATATGCTTTTTTGTGCTTTTAAATCTGTTACTCGCTAGGCGATGGCTTACCCCGGTTGTGGGGACAACTTTTCAGGTTCAGCTGATAAGGGAAAGGCATCAGCCTCAGGATCTAGAGTTTGATTGCTCGTGGTATCAGAAAAGACTTCCGCACTCTGATTTATATTTTGTACTTGGGATGGGTAGATCCCTAGATTTTCGGTTTGGTTGTAATAACTAAACCTAAATTTTAGCGTACTTTGATGGTTGTGGTTTGAAATTAGAAGGTTTTATTTTACTTCGAGGTGTATGTTGCTAAATATAGTAAAAGCGTCGCGTTATTAGAACAGGCCGTTTCAATATCAGAGCCAGGTTTGGTTTAAGTGGATTAAGTACTTGTTTGGTGCTTAGTCTTAAACCGTAAGATCATTAGTAGCGTAAGTTATAATTGTACGAGGTAAACTCTATCCTGATGGCCTTAGGCAAATCGGGTATGGTTAAGATAGGGTTTAACTGTAGCCTTCATAATTATGTAAACATATACCCTTATGAGCAAACCAGAAACTAATCAAGTTTGAAAATATAACGAAAATTTTAATTTAATTCATAAATTTAATTTCAGCACCATGGCTGATGACGAGAGCCATAGTCATCCACGCGAGGAGCGAGTTGTTGTAGAGTCAGAGGATATAGAGCATTCTGACGGAGAACGCGTGGATAAGGATGATTTAGATGATGATATTGGACCCGAGGGAGGACCGTTGACCCCTCGTGAGACCTGGATGATGAGGTACATGACCCGTTATGTACGGGATGTTATGGATGATAACCGCGCGGAGATGCAGCAGAGCCTTCAGGAGATTCGCGTCCTTATTGCTTCTTCCTGATCTGATGCGGGAAATCCTTTGGTATCTGCTCCTACTGGCGGGGGCAATATTGTGGGGATTGAGACTGGTGGATGACGATCTGACTGTGCTTCATTCAAGGACTTTAAGGGTTCTGGGGCGAAGGAGTTTGACGGGACTATGGAGCCTGTGAAGGCTCTAGAGTGGTTGGAGTGTTCAGAAAAGGCATTTCGCTTGAGCCACTGTCTATGGTGGAGTATGCTGCCGGGATGTTAGTGGGTCCAGCGTTGACATGGTGGAAGAACACCTCGAGGGCTATTGGTTCTGATCTGGTGGGGACGATGACTTGGGCTCAGTTTAGGAAGAGATTCCAGGATCAGTACTGTCCAGCTGACTTGACGAGGGAGATTTAGAGACAGTTTTTAGCTCTACAAAAGGAGGGTCTGACAGTTCAGGAGTATGAGGCTGCGTTCAGGGAGAAATCTCAGTTTGTGACTAAATATGCGCTAGACGAGAGTAGACATGTTACTGACTGGGCTTCGATCTAAGATTAAAGAGTTTGTTGAGATGCAGAGTTATAGGACCCTTGAGGAGGCAGTCATGAGTGCGCGGAAGCGCGAACGAGCACTGTTAGGTTCTACTACTTCGTTGATGTCATCGCCCAAGAAAGCTAGAACTGTGGGTTCTGATTGCTTATTTCAGACATCAACGACACAGATGTCGCACGATTGTCAGTAGTGTGGGAAGAGACATATTGGGTTATGTAGTGGCTTTTCTAGAGGGTGTCATGCATGTGGGGGTACCTGGCACATCAGAGTGAACTTTTCGATACATCCTTCGATTTGTTTCGATTGTGGGGTTCAGGGTCATGTAGCGAGGAACTGTCCTCAACGGAGACAGAGTCAGAATATGGGTGGTAGCATTGCATCACTGAGTCAGCCAGCTGCAGGACCAGCTCAGCCGAGGAGAGACGACACTAATAGGGTTCCGACCAGTGCTTTCCAAATCACCGTTGATGCAGCCTGTGAGAATCGTGGTTACGGGTATTAAAGATTTAACGCTTTACTTGTTTTTTATTATTTAGCTGGGGTGCCACCATTCAATATTTTTTATATGTGTGCCACTTTTTGAATGTCATCTGAATGTGATTCTTTTATATTGTATGATTCCATAGACGTTGAGACCATGAGCGAGCGTGTGTCATAGGCTTAAAAGAATTACTTATATGCTTAGTCTCAGTGATCAATATTTCATTTTAGAACTTATAGTTATAATTACTAGGGAATTGAATGTGATTGTGGTATGGATTAGTTGGTTGCTTATAATGTCCATATTATCTGTTTGAGACGTAGTATTCACATTTTGAGTGAGTAGAATAAAGATATATGTATTTATAGTGTTTTGATGCAACAAGGAAGAATAATCACTTATACATTGAAGTAGCAGAAAAACCATAAGAGGAAATATTCTATACGACCTAGAATTGCAACGATGATGTTTACATTGAGGTTTTTGGAAATGTTATTTATATGGTATGAGATGTCAGTTAGTCACTGATACGTAAAGACATAAATCTTACTATGACATGCATTAGGAAAGAATTTTACTAATTTGAATTTATTGAGGTAAGCATTATCAGTTAACATTTGAAGTCTGTGCACATGATTGGATTCAGATTATTCGCGAGTGATTGAGAGTTATTTAGGATCGACCGAAGATATATTCGGTTTAATCATAGATCATTTGAGTTTGAATTTGATAGTTATGTGATGCTAAGAGTATCGTTTGGGAAGGAGATTATACAAATTAAGAAGCTTGATCCTAAGTTCATTGTCATTTGTTGGACTATAAAGTGCCAAGGTGCGCAAGATTATCAATTAGGATTACCATTGGAGTTTGTTAATGTACATGATGGATATGATTTTCGTTTTATAATTTTTTTTTGAAGAATGTCGATAGGATGATACCCACTCAGGATGATAAGATTGATACGAGATTCAGAAATGTCAAGATGATTTAATCGAGGTGACATATTCCCGAGATTCAAATTATACGTGGAAATTTAAGACAGAGATGTAAATTAGGTATCTGATTACCTTAATTTAATATGATCTCGAGGACGAGATCAATCCACCGTGTAGGAGATTGTAACATCCGCAAATTCTTAAAGTAACTATTTGATTATAACTATCACAATTTATCAAATCTAGTTCTATGATAATTAATAAAATGTAAGATTCAATACCTTAATTTATAGTTGGTGGAGTGTGTGTTTTAAAATTACATCTAGAAACAAGCAAAAAGAAAGAAAGAAAGAAAATAAAAGAAAAGAAAAGAAAAAGAAAAGAAAAGAAAAGAAAGATGGTGAAAGGAGAAGGAAGTTATAATAGAAAGTTGGTTTAGGTTTTTTTTTCATACCTCATTCCATACAATTTCATCATTATCCATCACAAAAACACACACACAATCACATACAATCTTGAATCTGGGTTTTTCTTTAGGCTGAAATCCTTTAAGCTGGAATTCAAGGATTGATCAACAAGTTCATCATCTTTTGGTTGAAGGTATTGACTAACCCTTTAAGTTTCTATGTTTTATTTATCAACAAATGATTATCATGTGAATAAAATGAGGTGTTCAGGGTCATGTAGCGAGGAACTGTCCTCAACGGAGACAGAGTCAGAATATGGGTGGTAGCATTGCATCGCTGAGTCAGCCAGCTGCAGGACCAGCTCAGCCGAGGAGAGACGACACTAATAGGGTTCCGACCCGTGCTTTCCAAATCACCGTTGATGCGGCCTGTGAGAATCGTGGTTACGGGTATTTAAGATTTAACGCTTTACTTGTTTTTTATTATTTAGCTGGGGTGCCACCATTCAATATTTTTTATATGTGTGCCACTTTTTGCATGTCATCTGAATGTGATTCTTTTATATGGTATGATTCCATAGACGTTGAGACCATGAGCGAGCGTGTGTCATAGGCTTAAAAGAATTACTTATATGCTTAGTCTCAGTGATCAATATTTCATTTTAGAACTTATAGTTATAATTACTAGGGAATTGAATGTGATTGTGGTATGGATTAGTTGGTTGCTTATAATGTCCATATTATCTGTTTGAGACGTAGTATTCACACTTTGAGTAAGTAGAATAAAGATATATGTATTTATAGTGTTTTGATGCAACAAGGAAGAATAAATACTTATACATTGAAGTAGCAGAAAAGCCATAAGAGGAAATATTCTATACGACCTAGAATTAAAACGATGATGTTTACATTGAGGTTTTTGGAAACGTTATTTATATGGTATGAGATGTCAGTTAGTCACTGATACGTAAAGACATAAATCTTACTATGACATGCATTAGGAAAGAATTTTACTAATTTGAATTTATTGAGGTAAACATTATCAGTTAACATTTGAAGTCTGTGCACATGATTGGATTCAGATTATTCGCGAGTGATTGAGAGTTATTCAGGATCGATCGAAGATATATTCGGTTTAATCATAGATCATTTGAGTTTGAATTTGATAGTTATGTGATGCTAAGAGTATCGTTTGGGAAGGAGATTAAACAAATTAAGAAGCTTGATCCTAAGTTCATTGTAATTTGTTGGACTATAAAGTGCCAAGGTGCGCAAGATTATCAATTAGGATTACCGTTGGAGTTTGTTAATGTACATGATGGATATGATTTTAGTTTTATAATTTTTTTTTGAAGAATGTCGATAGGATGATACCCACCGCATCCGATGACGGTGTTTCGACTTTGGATGATTCAGAGGTCTTCGATCTTTTTTCAAGTGGTTGGACAAAATCATTCATTTGTGGAAAAATTTTCCACTTTGGATGATTTTGAAGCACCTCCTATGCTGATTCGATCTTGTTTTGTTCTTGGGTCGCCAGTATCACGCCGTATTCGCTTTGGCCGCTTCGCCGATTGACCATGTTGTTGGTAAACATACCATTATATTTTGTGCATTTGTTGTTCCGATCGCCCCATTTTGAATTCTCTTGGTGGGCGTTGCGAGTCGTTCCAAGTAATCGGATACAAAAATTTTTGAGCACTCGATCCCGAAAATCCCATTTTTATGGTTTTCGGTATTTGGATCCTCGGAAGTATTAATCCATGAGTCCGCGAATGCTTTTCTTTCTTCGAGGTCGACATTTTTGGTTTTTGACGGACCTTTTCATTGTTCCCTTGGACCTTCGTTTAATTGAACTGACGGTACGGGTATCGAGTCATCGCTTCCGACGATTGTTTTTGTGTTTCAAGTATCGCCTCGTCGTTGTCATCTTCGGATGGTTGTTCATGGTAACCACCTACAAACGGGTCGAAACCCTCGTGAAAGTCAAAATGTGGATACTGTGGATTTGGTTGAAATTGTGGTGCAATAGATGGTGAAAAGGATGGTGCAAAATATATGGTGTGGGTGAACAATGTTGTTGAGGCTGAAATTTTGGTTGTTGAAAGGATGGTTGAAAATTTAGTTGTGTTCCGGTGGATGAAAGATTTGAGATCCGTTACCACGTCGTCTACTCAAGGCGCATTGTTTTTCAGTATTTCATTCAATCGTTGATAAAATATTTAGAAAATTTGTAGAATGAGAGTGTCTATAATTTATAAAAAAAAAAAAAAAAAAGAGTGTATAGAACAATGTGTGAAAATTGATCGAAGAATGTTAGTATTTATATAGGAGAAAAAAGAAAAAGAAAAATAAATAATATGTATATTAAACGGTAATAATTTAAAAGGAAAAAAACAAAAAAAAATGCAACCATTGGATGGGATACCGTTCTGGGTGGAGAGGCCAAGAGCGGTGTTGCCTCTCGGGGATGTGCCAACTTGGTTGGTGTTACCACCGGGGTGGGTCCAATGTGGCACCCCGAAAGCTTGTCGGGGTGGATACTCCCACAACACTTATAAACTAGTTTTTTTTAACCGGGCGGTGCCCGGATTTACCGTAAAAAAATTTAAATTCTTCTATATCAGCAAAAGTAAAAGAACAAAATTATCAACTGAATCAGCATACATGTATAACTATTTTCGTTCGGAATATGTTTTTAAAATGCATGGTAATTTGAAGTGCATTAACATAAAATATATGTAAAACATCTATGTATAACAATTAAATAAATATAATGGCAACAATTGATGATGCAAATATCAAGATCATATAACAAAAATATATAAAAATATAGTATATTGTAATAATATGTAAATATTAAATAATAATATATTATCTGTAAATAATAATTAATATGTAAAATAATTGACAATTTTTATCTCCTAAAGACATGACATGGATTTACATCAATGTACAAATTGGATTTTACATTATTTCAATTAATTATTAAATTAATGTAAACTTATATCGATGCTAATTTGCTTTTCCATATAAATCCTTACAAAATCGTTTATTACTGTACATATATACCATAGTAACAAATGTAGATTTTAGTATATCTTAATATGATATAGAAAGATATTTAAAATACTTGTTGTTTGTAATCCATGTAATAATGAAAGCATTATGATTAGTTTAGAAAATTCTTACATACAATTTAAAATTACACATAGAATATGGTAATCTATCCATTAATTTTAAGTTATGCGATACATTGTCGTAAGTATATAAAAACATTGATAAACATAATTTACAATTTGAATGCTTTTTTTTTTAATGTTAACCAAATTAAAAGTACATTTAACGTTATATTAAAAATAACTGTAGATAGCTTTAAAATAATACAAAATTAAATAAATGTGTCTGTATATGGAAGCATATACATTTATATCATACAAAAACTACAATAATTGTGTTGTAGTTTGTAAACTTTAGTATATATTATACAATGATAAATAATACATTTCAAAAAAAGTAACATACGTGTGTGTATAATTTAAATGATATAGGTGTAAAAAAATATGGGTATAAAAATTAAGATGGAATGCATGATGTAGTAAGGTTTAAAAAAAAGAGAGATAGATGATAAATTAAGTAATATAATTGTACATTAATTTAGATGCATACCAAAAAAAAATATGAAAGTAAGGATAAAGTCTCACACATACATGCATGTGCAAAAAATGGGCTGGTGAATGACGAATAACCCAAAACGCCTAACCCGAGTTGCAAAGCAAGAAACCGTTTTAGCATCATATAAATACGTCTTGTTCTTCCAAAACATAACCTAAAAGCGCATGTGTGAGAAAAAACCATAAACCCTAGATCTACCATGGAAATGATACGGCGGTAATATACGACCGGCCGAAAACCACGGTTAGGTTGTCGCTGGCCGATAAAGTCAGACGTTTGTTACGTGTATATGCACCAACATCTGTTTACAACTTTGAGCGTCAACTACACCAAACATGTTATTGTATGCATACGCGGTGCCAAACACATGCGATGAAGACCGCCAGTGAACACCTATGTAGGAAGCAACCAGTGCCTTGTTTTTGTAGCCACACCGTGATCTAGGTGTTTGAGTATGCATACAACGTAAGGTTCGCCAATGATGATTCTCATAGTGTACATTTCTATACCACATGACGTCAGTTCATCATGTTTCATAATCTTCAGTAACTGTTGCAACATTAGGAGCCGACTGACGTTCATCTTGCGTAGGAGCATTTGAGTTACGGTTGGCGGACATTGTCAAGCGAATAACGAAAGAAATGAACAGTTCATATGTTATTATATAGAAAGCAGCTTACGTAAAAGATGTTACATTTTTTTGTGAGATGTGGGTTAGTGGGTGGTTTGAGATGTCAATGTGGATTAGTGGGTGGTTTGAGATGTGCATGTGGGCTAGTGGGTGGTTAGTAGATGTGAATATAGTTGTTGCATAAAAAAGTTGTACTATGTGTTTTTCAAGAAATACCCCTTATCAAGGGTTTTCCTTGAAAGTAGATTGATCCGACGGTGGAGATCGAAACACCCTCTCTGCTCCGCAAACAATATATATTATTAAATGGTAATAATTTAAAAGAAAAATAAATAATATGTATATTAAACGGTAATAATTTAAAAGGAAAAAAACAAAAAATGCAACCATTGGATGGGATACCGTGTTGGGTGGAGAGGCCAAGAGCGGTGTTGCCTCTCGGGGCTGTGCCAACTTGGTTGGTGTTACCACCGGGGTGGGTCCAATGTGGCACCCCGAAAGCTTGTCGGGGTGGATACTCCCACAACACTTATAAACTAGTTTTTTTTACCCGGGCGGTGCCCGGATTTACCGTAAAAAAATTTAAATTATTCTATATCAGCAAAAGTAAAAGAACAAAATAATCAACTGAATCAGCATACATGTATAACTATTTTCGTTCGGAATATGTTTTTAAAATGCATGGTAATTTGAAGTGCATTAACATAAAATAAATGTAAAACATCTATGTATAACAATTAAATAAATATAAGGGCAACAATTGATGATGTAAATATCAAGATCATATAACAAAAATATATAAAAATATAGTATATTGTAAGAATCTATAAATATTAAATAATAATATATTATCTGTAAATAATAATTAATATGTAAAATAATTGACAATTTTTATCTCCTAAAGACATGACATGGATTTACATCAATGTACAAATTGGATTTTACATTATTGCAATTAATTATTAATTTAATATAAACTTATATCGATGCGAATTTGCTTTTCCATATAAATCCTTACAAAATCGTTTATTACTGTACATATATACCGTAGTAACAAATGTAGATTTTAGTATATCTTAATATGATACTAGTTTATAACCACGTATTACGTGAATATTTTTATATAAATTCATTTATATAAAATGTACATGAGTAAAAATAAAAACATACAAAGATAATAATTGTGTTTATTTTTTATTATTTACAAATTAAAAAATAGAGTATATTTGTCTTTTTTAAAAATATTAAATTGTATTTATCTTTTATTTTTTATAAGTTGTAATTATCTTTTTGGTGAACGTAGAGGTGACACGTGACATTTGATATTTTCCTTTATTATACATCATAATAATAATGTCCACAACTAATTCAAATTATTACATTTGGATCTAATTATGATTATTATGGATAATAATGATAGATATTTATTTTAGGTAAACATTAATTTTAAATGTTACAAAATCTAATTTATTACTAATTAATTAATGAAAAAAAAATAAAGTCAAAATTTAATGCAATTAAGTTAATGTGTTAAATTTGAAAAAAGAGGTGGAAAAATAAATTTTTCTTGTATTATAGAAGTGACATGTGACATGAAGTGTTTTGTTTTATTATAATATATAGGTTAATCAACCCATGTATTACATGGGTTGATTTAGAAAATACATATTTTTTTATATTTAAATAAATTATTATAAAATTTATATATAATTAAAATAAAAAAATTGAAAGCTAGTTAAAAAAAGATAAAAAAATACTTAGTTGTTTAATATTAATTAAAAAAATATTATTATATTGTATTATTAAAAATAGATAATATGTGTTTGCAAAAATTTTTCTTTTAATTTTTATTAACTTCAAATATGAAATATCAATGTAATAAACAAAAAACTTCAATTATGTGAATGTGTATATATTTTTAAAATGATAAAATATAAAAATGGAATATCTGAAAATCAACAATCAAAATTTATCATATTCACAATTGAAGTTTTATCAATTAAATTTTAAATCTTGTTAGCAAAATAATTAACAAAAAATTTTAAATTTATTTACTACACTTCTACGTTTAAATTCCAATTTTTACATTTGAATTTAACTATGATCATTAAGGATAATAATGACACATATTTATTTTAGGTAAATATTAATTCATTAATGAAAAAATTAAAATCAAAATTTAATGTAATTAAGGTAATGTAGTAAATTTGGAAAATAAATTAAAATAATGGCATATGTATAATAATTGATTTTAATTAAGGGTATAAGAGACATTTCATAAATAATTATGAGTTGTCATTAATCTGGACCATTGATTTTTTTCCATCCAATGGTCCAGAAACTCCAAGTGGTTTTCTTATTATATATAGTATAGATAGAAAGATATTTAAAATACTTGTTGTTTGTAGTCCATGTAATAATGAAAGCATTATGATTAGTTTAGAAAATTCTTACATACAATTTAAAATTACACATAGAATATGGTAATCTATCCATTAATTTTAAGTTATGCGATACATTGTCGTAAGTATATAAAAACATTGATAAACATAATTTACAATTTGAATGCTTTTTTTTTAATGTTAACCAAATTAAAAGTACACTTAACATTATATTAAAAATAACTGTAGATAGCTTTAAAATAATACAAAATTAAATAAATGTGTCTGTATATGGAACCATATACATTTATATCATACAAAAATTACAATAATTGTGTTGTAGTTTGTAAACTTTAGTATATATTATACAATGATAAATAATACATTTCAAAAAAAGTAACATACGTATGTGTATAATTTAAATGATATAGGTGTAAAAAAATATGGGTATAAAAATTCTACCTATATATTACCCATGAAGGAGAGAGAGTGTTATTCTCTCCTTCAATCTCATCCATCCATTCTTATAAGATTCAATCCTGACTGTATTAATTGTTTTACTTCTTACTTTGCATTGAGTACAACCCTTTTCTGCACAATAAACTGCTTCATGCAACCATAATTCCCCCTATATATTACCCAAGAAGGAGAGAGAGTGTGATTCTCTCCTTCAATCTCATCCGTCCAATCTAGCCAGATTCAATCCTGACCGTATTAATTGCTTTACTTCTGAGAAAGCTTAGCGTACAACCCTTTAAAGCACACTCTTCAACCACGCCCTTTACGGTTCCACCCACGTTGCACAACCGCATTTCGGTTCCACCTTTCTTGGTTCTTCACTTATACCCTTCATGGTAGCAAACAAATGAACTACAAACACATAAAGAGAATCAGAGAGAGAGAGAGAGAGAGAGAGAGAGAGAGAGAGAGAGAGAGAGAGAGAGAGAGAGAGAGAGAGAGAGAGAGAGAGAACCTTGAACTACAAACTGGTAGCATTTCGTATGCGATTTATGGTTTCAAACCATCTACGCTGGCGTCGCTTTTCTTCTACAACTCGAAAACCCCATTACAGTGTTCCTTGCTATTTGTGTTGTGCTTCTCGAAATCTCCCTATCCAAGGTATGTGTTTGTTCAATTGCAACGAAAACTAGGGTTTTCTAATCCTTCCTTTTCTTTTTCATCGCAGCTTCCCTGCATTACGACTTCCTTGCTCGATTTTAATTCTTCTTATTCTTAATAGTATGCTACTTATACTAATCTTTTTGTTCCATTAGATAGAAACTGTCTTCCGCTCTCAAATAGCATTGGCGTTATCTCAAATGCGTACTTTCATCAATAAACCCTAAACGGTTCCTTAAGATTGAGAATCTCCTTGAGGATACTTCGAATGGCCGCAATAAAAGCTTCAGGTATTTCATTCATTGAAAATTTCTATCGACCTATGATTATTGCAAATGTGCCAATAGTGGTGGGATGGAGGGCAACGGAAAAATTTTGTGTGCTTACAAACTTCTTACTAACCATGTTTGAATGATTTCTCATGTCCCTTTCCGACATTAATTAATAGATTTCCAGCCAAGGTTTGTACAGATCATTTGTCACACTATAATTAAGTGTTTATCATGTACAAAATTTTAGTGCTCTAATGTGTGACGATTGATCATATTTTAGTTTGAAATTTGAACTGCTACTCTTCTTCTTCTTTGGTTGATCTTCCTGTTGATGTTCATTGATATTTGTTTAGTGGATAAATTATTGTGGTGTCCAGGTTCCAAGTAGCTAAAGTTTTTTCTGATGATATCAATGACAGCTCTTGGCCATTGCAATCTGAAACTGACAGGTTTCTGTTTAATTGGATGGACTTTTATATCTTACAACGAAAAATTTTACTTTTTGAAACGAATAAACATGATAATGATTTGACTTTCAAGTCTTCAATTTAAATTTACAATTTCGAGGCTCTTTCTTATATACATTGTTTCTGTGGTTCAATGCTTTAGTAGGAACTAGGTTGTCACTTTATAGAAGTTAACCAAATAACTTTAAAAATGAAACAGTTAGGACTTGCATATTTTTGTTTATGTCTTCACTTTCACAAAATCATCCAGCAAGATCTAAAGCATGATAACTCTTATTGTAAAAATTAGATCACATGGTCTGATCATTATGACTAATGTTTCATGGTCGATGATATCATTTTGCATTCGTAAATCTTTTCATCGGAAAACTTGACATTGACAAAGGATCACTAATCAATTAAAATTCTATTTTTGGACTGCCAAGTTAAAGAACAATAGATGATCACTGTATATACAATAAGGTATTGTTAAATGGCTCCGGAAGTACACTGACACACCCTACAAATACTAGCGAAACCATATAAAACTGGTGAAAAGAATCCGAATTTGTACAAAATATATGTTTATAATTCCAAATTAATTTGTTAGTTTGTCTTGCTTCATTGGTGGACACAATCACAGTCTTGAGCCGATTTCAAATGCAGATAAATTATGTCGCTTGATGTTCTTAATGATTCCAAATAAAATAGTATTGTGTATTCTGCAAAGTTATGATTGGTTTAATTTTTAACTTCATGAATGTTTTGAACTGAACATGTCACTTTTTAAGGATATAGACCTCTTAAACTTTGATATTATGGATGATGCTTTATGGGAGCAAGTCAAAGAGCATTTGGACATATTCGTGTAAGAAATTGGAAAGTTCTTGTCTATGCATTTAAAGTATGTTTGACAAAATTAGTTGTAGCTTTGGGTTTTTTAAAAAGATTGAGTTTTTAGTAGCTAGAGCTTTTGGAAGCTGATACTTTTTAAAAAGGTTGTAGCTTTTAGTTTTATAAATGTGTTTGGTAAAAATAATTGTAGCTGTAGCTTTTAGTATTAAATTACATAAAATGACATTAATATTAATGATAGTAATTTATGATTAATAGGAGGGTAAAAATATAATTAAGTTTGAGCAAAATCTCCAAAGTTTTTTAAACACTATCTTTACTAGTGTTTTGTAAAAACACTTTTTTTAGAAACTGAAAGCTCTATTTTCCCTTCAAAACGTGTCTTTTAGTTTTTGGTAGAGCTTTTTCAAATAAAAGCTCCTAAAAGCTTTTGAAAGCTTTCTTCCAAAATTGTTCATCGTTCAAAATTCATACATATATATTTCTTTAGTTTAGCAATAATTGTATTATTCCAATGCATGCTTATCGCTATAGTTTTGCTCCCTCTCCTATGTTAATATATGATTTCGTTAATTATATGCCGAAAAGTTGTTTATTTGAATAACAAGAACCCTAAGCGTCAGCAAAGAAACAAACGTCACATCGATAATCAGAAACAATTGAGAAAATGAACAAGCAAAATAAGTGATCGGTCAAATGAGTCAAGAGTCGAGTCACCATGAGGAGGTCTTCTTGACAGGTCACAGAGTCACGAATGAGTTTTCTTGTGCCTTCATTTTTTTTGCTTTTTATAGCTTGTGATATTCGTTTATTGTTTGAAATTTTGACTTGTGTCGTATCTTTTGTCTTTAATTGAGAGGGGAGACGGGAGAAGTATTGAGATTAGGAGTCAAATGTCTCAAAGTCAAGGAGGATTTTTGATGGATTTATTCTCGGTATGTTAGTATTTCTATTTTGCTATTGATGCTACTATTACTTCGGAAATTAATGGGAATTTTTATGATAACTAGGGCTACAAATGCCGGTGGATGTAGTAGGATTTTATGTATCCTTGGAGCTAATTCATTACAATATGGCTGTAAAACTTTTGGTTTCGATGTCAGACTACCAAGGAGAAAATTTAATCACTTTTGAGGATTCAGGTTTGAGTTGGCCTTGACATTCGTTTGTGGGTACTGTGTTCGTCCATGTAGTGTTTTTTTAATTGTAAGTATTTTATCAATTTCTGCCACCAAGATATACAATTTTGCTGCCATAGCACACTAATGAGTTCAATATCCATTATTATTTTCCCTCTTTTTATAGAAGACTAAAACTGGGTCACATGACAAAGTTCGTTTCACGAGCTCAAATCCTCTACAGAAGTAAGTTTTATGAACTTATTTTAGTGTTATAGTTACTTGATTACTCTTCTTGGTTTGATATAAAATGAGTTGATATTTATCTAAAAACTGTAGTCAACCTTGAAAATCATAGTCAACTCATGATCAATCAACAACCTTTTGTTGTCCACTAGAGTTGCATTTTGGCTTTGCATTTATTAACACGTTGATTTTATACTTTTAGAAGAAAATGGTATGGATTATTGTGTTTATTAATCAATGATTCATTTTTGCCAATCCATAATCATTCTTGTGGTACGTCAAAACACACATACTTTTTCCTTCACCCAAAATTTACGTTCTGAAATTGATTTTAGGAAAATGAAACTTGCTACTCTCAATGAACCATTTTAAGGGCCTAGATTTGAACCACTTAAGGTATGTAAAGCATTGCAGGTTATGTTATCATAGTCTTCATAATTTGTGCCACTTTAACCACTTGAGGAATGTAAGGCGCTGCAGTACTGACTTTCATCTTCTTTAATTTATTTTGTCTTAGACTATATTGTTTGACACTGTTATGTATCAGATTGTATCCTTTCAAGTATTTAATTGGAACCATAATGACATGGTTAATCACTAATTATGTTTCACTTTGACTTGGTTGTGGGTGTCTATAGCACCAGATTATGAAGAGTCTGATATATAGGCTAATCTTATCAAGTACCAATGAAATATTTCCATCCCATTACAGGTGATCTACACTTTCAAGACAATGCTACCATTTTGTTTATTTTATTTGAAGCAAATGAGGTGCTTTGTTTTCCTATAAATTTTTTATTTTCCAGCAATGTTCTATTTGCCTTTCCTGGTTTAAGTATTGTGGGCACCACATTTTCCTTGGCAAGAATTTTGAGTTTTTGACAGCATTTGAATCTTTTTATATTCAGGTGTTTCCAGTGATCTAGAGTTTTCAAAATAGCCCGAGGTCTCCAGGTTTGATTTGCATGAATTAGCTATCTCACTATTTACTATTTTGCAATTTAGGAATTAGTAGTAGCATCAAAGGAAAAACGATCTGCATCCGATAAGTAATACACTCCCTAGGTTCGTCATTGATATGAAGCCATTGTAGCTAATCACATGAACTTGAAAAGAGAGATATTGGATTTTCTTTTTGTCATTGAAATTTTGTCAACTTAAGTTGAGTCGATTTCGAATAATTTTCAAACCGGTCTCGAGTAGCTTATGAGTTAACTTGACTCAATTCATGGTTCTCACAAAATTGCATTCACATTTATAGAGGGATTTTTTTATTAAACAGAAAGGAAAAACTTCGCAATGACATTGAAATGCATCTAAATTTGAGCAGAGGAACATTCACATTATATTGGGAGCTAATCTCTTTCTCTAATGATCTAATCCCATAACTAGGAGCTACTCTCTTTCTCTTATCCCATAAAATACCCAATTTTTACTGATCAATTATTTGACGTTTATTTTCAAGTATCATCTAAATCAAATAGTTGATCTCATGTTTTCAAACAATAACTGTTATCTAATGATCTATGAAATTTAAGGATGATGAAAATAATTTATTTTGTATGATTTAGACTACTTAATCATGGAAATACAGAATGCAGAGATGGATGTGGATGAATAAAGAGACGAAACTAGATAACATAAAGGTATTAAGGTAGTCATGGATTTTTAATGTGAATTCAATAATCAATAGATTTTTTATTACGTTCTCTGTTAAAAATTTACTCTGTCTAGCTTCTTTCTTTCTTAAAAATACAGGTTGCACAACGAGATGATTATAAATGAGTCTATCAGATTATACTTGATTGCATATGAGTTAAATTTGCTCTTTTGTTAAACTGTTTTTTTTTTTTTTTGTTAATTTGCATCTGATGGATTTTCTTTTGTGTATTTGTTTTCTATGTTAAATTTTCTCTTTTGTTTCATGCAGTCTAACTGATGCATTATATGATTAAAAAAAGTAATCTTATACGACAAGGGTAGAAGAACTTAAAGAAAAACACTAAAAGGTTTTGTGAACCAAAACGATGTCGAAATTGAAAATAATAACGCGGTTTGTAATACTGCTTGAATATTATGTCGGTTTGCCCAAAGAGAGAAATCTATTACAATATAACTTGATTGCATCTAACTTGAAACTAAATTCAAAATTGATGAGTTGTAGTTTTTACATGATTGATCTATTGTTACTGATTTCAATGATTCTTATTGCTAAGAGAATTTTAACATATGCAATACCTCATGCTTTACATGCCTTGTGATGGTTCTAACAATTGACATTCATCTTCATCTTGATGGTTCTATTTATCAATAATATATTGTGAAATATGATTTTGTCATTTTAAATTCCAATCGCTTAAAAAATATTTGTATCTTATTGTAATTTTATTTTGATGCACTCACTGTCAATACTAATGCTGAGATTTTATATAATATTCTATTTCTATATTTAGAACTTAAGCTTTTCATTTATTCTTTCTCAATTGAAGCAAACGTCTAATTTGGTTGACACTTATGATTATTTTGTGTTTCTGGTTGACATTTATTGTGTCTGGATTCATCAACTTGCATATAGTTATGCTTCATTTTTTTGTCATCAAATAATAATGTAAAACATGTAACAATGTTAGAGAAGATTCCTGGTAGTTTCCATGCAAGATGGCAGAGTGCTTTTAGGGATTTGAACTTTAAATAACTAAATTAAATGGGGTCCCTGTTGTAGTTGTCACGATAGATGATGAAAAGATGGCATGCTTTCCCGGATTTGAACCAAATCCCGATGTTGCATAAGGTACAAATTTTTGTGTATTGCTGTCAAACAGTTTTTATATATCTTAGATTGTTTATTAACATGAAATATTATTTATTTGTATCAACTGTAGGTGCTGCTGAGCCTGAGAGGTGTAGTGTAGGTGTTGCTGAGAGGTGTAGTGAAGCACCTCAAAAGCTTGAGAAAAACTAAAAGAAGTTGCAAGTTTTGAGGTTTGTGTATCACACACTTTCACATAGTTTATTTCCTTGATTGTTTTTTAATGCATCAAATTTAATGTTTCTTAGAATTGATAGGTTGATTTAAGATTCTTTAGATAACATGATGACTAATCATGCAAGTGGTTCTTAATCTTAATTATTTCTAAGTTTTAGAAAATCCTGTCAATGTCTTTTGATTAAGGAATACCTATCAAATGTGCAGATATATGATGTGAAATTGTACATCGTGAACACCCTTTTAAAGATGTGGCTTAGGAGGGTCTCGGTGATGACAACAGTCATTCTTGATTGCCTTGGTTGACAAGCAAATGTGAGGTTGTACTTAATTAACCCCGAATATCAACAAGAGGTTTATAAGTGAGGAAAAAAGGAAGAAAGATTGCATGTCGAATTAAAGGGTTTCTTTTTAATATTTATCAAACTAGAATGCTTCTAGATGATAATTTAGTTGTTACTTGTGATGTTTACTTTCATATTGATATTATATTATGTTTCTTAAGTTATTATGATTGTCCATAACTCCATATGAATGTTTAAAACTTTGTAATTGTGCCTTTAAAAATTAACATTGTGATGTTTAAAACTTTGTAATTGTGCCTTTAAAAATTAACATTGTCCTGTGCACCGCACGGGTATTACACTAGTTTAAACTACTGAAAACGTGTTATATCCATGATCTCCTACTTTTTTGCACAACTGTTTACAACTTCTTACCATGATCTTTTAACCATTATTTAAGGTGTTTACAACGAAAGGACAATACAATTAATAAAGAAATCATAAAGTGCTTCATTCCAACTTTTTAGCATTTTCTGAACAGCTGATTACGATAATTGTCTTTGTTGCTTCATTCCTTCATAATGGATCACCAAGTAACACCATCTTCAGTTTTTATTCACTGATTTTTTGCTTTATTTTTTTGGTAACAATCGAAAGAAAAAAAAATGATGAAAACAACGTACCTGTAACTATCATTTCTTTAATGCTACTACCCACTTTAGGAAAAAAAAAATAAAGTAAATTGCATCCCTTTCTTCACAGGAGCAGCAACCTAAGAAGTTGAAAAATTAAAACATCAATATAAAAGCAAAGCATCATTTGGTAAGGACAGTAAAATGACGCAACCGAAAACCGCCTCCCCAGTAACATGTTATAACGTTCTGCAAATGCATTTCATATATTTTACATATTGAATTTCAGATAACGTCCTTCTACTCGCAGACGACACATGTGAAGGTTTCAGGTTTTACATTCACCGACGAAGTCAAAAAAATTAACGTACAATGTGGTCATCATTAATTTTATTATTAATATCCAACAAATCTAACAATCAGTGAATACAGGTTGACATTGAAGAAAATTAATGAACAAAAGATGAAGAGAAAAAGCCAGAAGAAGAGGTTAATATATGTTGATGTTTGATATTTACGAAAAGTAGATGGAGAGAATTAAGATGTTGATGTTCAAAGGTCAGATAAAAACAAGGTGAACTCCATGCGGATATTGGTAAGCCACTATCTTAGATAGGATTATATAAGTTTTGTTCATTTTGTTTAATTATTATTTATGTTTGTTTTATAAAACTACTTATTTAAAGTTTAGCAATTCATTTTTCAGTATTTTTGGGTAGATGATGACAATTTGTTTACTAACACACCAACATAGTCGCTATATTTCCAATTTATAAGATAAAGTACGCTAGAATTATTATAATAAATATTTGCTTATTTTATTATCCTTACAAGCAATACCTTGTATTTTTCAATAAGTAATGAACACAGTAGTTACTCGGTTAGCATTTAATATAGTGAGTGATCACCTATAGGTAACCGTTTAGATCATGTAAGTTTATTTTATTTCATTGTCAGCAAAATAACTATTATAAAAAAATTGATGCATACAAGACTTTCCAAACAACATTATGTATTCATACAACTCAGCGATCAGATAACAGTTATTTGATTAACATGTGTTTAGTTGCCCAATTTATTGTAGTTCATGTTTATTATAACTATAGAATAATCAATATCAATTACCAGATTTAATACTACCACCAATTAACTAATATCCTGTTATGTTAAAAACATGTTCACTGTTTGGCAGCAAAATGATAATATTGACTACAATGATGTTGTAGCACGTCCAGAAACAAATAAGGTTCAACCCCACATAATTTTGACGCAATCTGACAAAATTATAATCAATTTTTTTACTGTTAACTTACTTAATACTTATATTGTTATTAACACAATATAGAACATTAACCAGTGTTTCAATATTTAGTTTTAAACAAATCTATATTATATTAATTCTGCATTTATTATATGCATGCAAATGATATATGTTTATGGTGTATATCAAATCATACTTTAATTATCTTTACGTATTTTAATATTATATAAATGTATGTTACACTAACGTTGTATTAAAACAACAATTTATTGGCCATTTTTCTACTTCGATTCTATCAAAAAAACATATATTAAAATTACACATGTACATGTGTATAAATACTTTTAAATAGAAGTATATAAAAAGAGTAGGAAAACAGTTACACACTTAACAGTTGGCATTTGAAAAATTCTTCTTACATACAAGAGCGATTATTTTGTCGGTTACAAGAAACTATAAATATCCAACCGGTGTATATTTAAAAAAGAGAAGTCTAGAACAAACCTTTTTTTTCTCTTTCACTTATAACTCATATCAATGTTTCATATAGCAGTTTTCAGCACGCATCTTTAAATCTTTAATTCTTTTCACAAATTCATTAGATTGAAGGTATGTATTCAATAAGTCTTTAATTTTTATTATGAATTTTTGTGAACCCTTTGATAAGTACAAAAATCTAATTAGTATCGTTCTATGTTCTTGCAGATCCAACATAACATACTGTTTAAGAAATTGTTCCACAAATATTGTTATCCAAGGTATGTGCATTTAAAATGGTTCTTTGTACAATTCAATACGTTCAGTCTGTTTTATAAATATTTATCATTGGTTATTATTGTTATTACCATTGTTTTAGATACCATGAGCTTTATTTCAAGGTATGGCTACATAAAATTATTATTGTAAAGTACAACAAGTTGGTGTAGGTTGTTTAGTATCATATTCTACATGTTTACGTTCAACACTTGAAATGTCTATTGATTACGTAAAATTTTTTGTTTCATATGAACAATAATACTATTTTAATGTTTTAGGAGTCATATTAAATATATTTATATTCTTTCTCCAAAACAGTTTGAAAATGGTATGTTTTAAGTTATGGTTTTATATAAACAGCAATAACCGATGTAATATGGTTTTAAATGCATAGCAGTTACTTACACGTAATTCCACATATGGTTTTAAGGGATAATATAAATATAACAAGACATATTCAATCAAGTCAGCATTTCAGTTTTATTAAATAGTGCGGTCAAGAACATAGTAAATTAATTTTTCAAATAAAAAAACCATGGAAAACGGATCAAATTAATGAGAAGGATAATAAACTTACGAAGCATCATGAGTCCACATGGTGTCTCGTCTGTTGCATGGAGTAGCCGATGGTTGTTGACGACGATTACTGAAATTATAATACAACGGAATTATTACATGCCATATTTAAATTAAAACATATAAACTAATCTACATACATCCAACAAAATATATGATACCAAATACATGACATTTATAACCTGCAAAAGCATTTGTGTTGGAAATCTTTAGTCTATATTGTAAAGATATATTTCATAAGTATGAAACATACGTACCAATTTAACACACTCTTTAGGTTGTAAAAAATGTAATTTATCTGAAAACAAGAGTTTTAAAAATCTGATATTTCCCAGTGATAGTCATAAAAGTAAATCATTGGTTAGCCAACCAGTGTTTAATTGATCATTCAAAACAATAAAAATAATTTTTTTGGTTGTTGGATCCATAAACATCTCCGATGTAAACATCCGAGTTTAACCGTGATGGGACTTTTTATTATATAAAAATGGTATTTTGTAAGAAAAACGATTCAAATTAAAAACTTATTTACTTGTATTTTATAAATTTTATATCTTTGTTTGAACCAAAAAAGCAACCTCATTCAGTAGAAACAATAGATCTACGTATAACTTGCCAAACAAAATATATTTTTTGTTCAAGCACATCCGATCTAATGTACATATGTAATACAGATCTTTACTTGACTTTGGCAAAAAAATTATACAAGAACTATAACTTCATCGTAAAATGCTAACGAGCATGGATTAAGACTCTCCTTGATTTTTTTCTCAATAATATTCAACATTATTTCAAACAGATGGATGACTTATGTTTTCAAACTAGTGTGGTGGTTGCCTGCGCGTTGCTGCGGGTATCCATAAAAAATATGTATTTTTTGTTGCTTAAGGAAAAATATGATGTTAAGAAATAAAATATAGTTTAATGATGACAACTTAAGTGCATTTGTGTATTTAAACATTAGTGGGTTGCATGTTATTTTTTACGAATTTGGTATGATTCAATTGATGATGTTATATTGTTTTTTAGGGTTTTGATATGCACAGAACAATTGTTTTCATGTTTTTTTGGTTTCGTCCCTCATGTTATTTTTTCCCAATAAAGTTCTCATGTTGTTCTTTTCTTTCTGATTTTCGGAAAAAATTTGTTTTTCTTTCATAATTAGTCCTGTATTTTCCACAACAAACCAACATGCCACGAAAAGCCCTCAAATTAATTTAATGTTTTTTTTTTGGCAAAAAGGGAATAATTCCAAAAATCACAAACAAATAAATGACTCACGGATTTCATTGGTAAAAAGTAAAGCGAACAGGCTATACCGCAAAAATATGAAAAACATGTTGGTTTTTTTATATTAAACCCTTTTTTCACAAAAATATGAATAACAAAAGTTGATGTTTTATATACATCTTGTGAGACAAAAGACAGAAAACAAAAAACAAAACAAAATGAATCGCTGTTATTTAATTCTTCAAGTTGAGGTGGATGCAGAAATTTTCAATATTTAATCAATATTTAATCAAATATTAAAGAAGTTGATATACAAACTGAATACTTTTATTTACAAGTATAAAAATATAAAAAATGTTGAACACAATATTTATTAAATTTAATACGGTTCGTCATTCTTTCTGAACAAAAATATTTAAAACTAATGTGGTTAGTCATTTTTTCGTTTGGTTAAATTGCAAATCAAAGTTATTAAATGTTTTGTCTGGTCAAGAAACATTAATAATTAGATTAAGCGGTTGTTCCTTTCGTTTGATTAAATTGAAAACCAAAATGGTTCGTTGTTTTTTTCGAGCGAAAACAAGTATAATTATAACAACGAACACTTTAATTTTTCCAGCGAAATAGTTAACCAAATTAAAAAAAAAAGTTAATCAAATTTAAGTATTTTAGACGGATAAAGTGTGACACCCTTGCCACAACAACCACCAATTACAAAACTCCCAGGATTTAATCACCATCATACAATACATAATGATCTGATAACCTAGATTTTAGTGCGGAAGCATTAAAAACATAAAATAAAAGTAGTGCAAAAGTGTCAAACACCCTATGGTGCTACAAGGTACCATATTTAAGTCTACATATTCAAATACAATTATTACAATCATCCCAAACATATTATAACATTTGTTCCACATCATAAGTACCGATTAAGTAACAGATTTCTTCCAAATCTTCTCAAATGGCCTAACGAGAAGGTCCAGCAGTAGACTTCCCTTTTCCTGCAAAAATTCAACAACTAAAAGGGTAAGCGATTGCTTAGTGAATACCATATGATTTTACGCATTCAACAAATCTTTATGATGCCACCCACAGTAACCGCGGTAACACATACCGTATACTCCACACGCACCCAAGGTACGCAAACCTGAGCCCGCAGCCCCTTCGAGCTGACACACTCGGCATTAAGAAAAACCCACCAAACTGAGGCAAACATACCATCGGGGATGTCATACTGTCTATCCTGACCATAGAGGTGTCAAACTCTTGGCTCATATAGCACAGTAACATCAGAGTACAGATGCGACCACTCAGGTCCATCGACATCAACAGGATGCACAACAAAAGAAAGGACATGCAGCAAATGTGAATGTGCATCATTATATATATGCAAGTTAGTAGGGTGTCAAACGAAAGTGAAACAACATGCCTCAGCAGGCCTAGCAAACATAAAGCAGATGTAAACATGCTAAAATCAAAGGTACTCACAGTGGGTGCGTAATTAAACTTTTAACCAATTTTTATTTCTCCACGGGCTTTCAACCGGATCCACCAAGTACCCCTCTGTGGGTTAAACAACACCACAAGGGACCTGTTATATTAATTACAACAATACTTCGT
The DNA here is from genome assembly GCA_020465985.1 of Centrapalus pauciflorus. Taxonomy (NCBI): domain Eukaryota; kingdom Viridiplantae; phylum Streptophyta; class Magnoliopsida; order Asterales; family Asteraceae; genus Centrapalus; species Centrapalus pauciflorus. The sequence goes on along the minus strand of JAANYP010001479.1, from coordinate 60,416 downwards.
ATCAATAACCGTTTAAATCCATAAAATCAAGTTTCGTAAGTTTTGCAATATTTTTCCCCATTTCGGGTCCATGTCTAAATTCATACCATAATTAAGTTTGAGCTTATCTCATGTTCATACATTGTCCTTTGAGTAACCCTTGTCATTTTATGTGTTGTTTATGAGTCTCATTCAAAATACACGAGTTTAAAGAGTAGCCTTCTCAATTTTAGGCATTAAACTCGAATTTAAGGGGATTAGATTCGAACCCATCATCAGATTCGAACCACCCTTCGAATCTAAGTGATAGATTCGAACCCTACCCTTCGAATCTAGGGTAGATTCGAAACCCCCTTTGAATCTAATGGTACACATTCGAATCTAGTACCAAACTCGAGTTTGTTCTTGCATTTCGACTCTGTTCTTGGTATATTCGAGTCTGTTCATCATTTCAGCTTAAATCCATCATTTTAAGGCCTAAAATCACTGATATATCATGTGTGATACCTAGATTCGATTCTACTATGCATATACTATCACATTCCAGCAATATTTAAAGCAAAATAAGCTCCAATTTACATAAAATGATAGATTCGAAATTCTAGTTCTTCAAAACCGAAACAACAAACTTAAAAGTGTCGATTCTTACCTCAATTCGTATGAAATCAAAAATCCGTTTGTAGATTGTTGTTGTACTCCACTAGACCTTTCCGTTGACGTATAATTCTCGAAAATCCGACGGTCGGTTTGTGAGATATCTTAGAGAGATGTAGAGAGAACTTCTAGAGAGAGAATGTAGAGAGAGAGAGAGTGAAATATGAAAATGAATGACTTTTAGCCCTTTTATTCAGCTTTCATCATTTTTGCACATTTCACCCCTCAACTTAACCGGTTCCATAAAATACTGATTTATTCTTAAATTTATCATTATTAACTTTTATCATTCATAATACTCCTTAATAATAATTCCGAGTTCAAATTTCCTTAAAATAACAACAAACTTTCTAAATGTCCCAAATACATGATAATTGTTCATAATTCAACTTAATTGTAAATTTTCCACTTAATTAGCCCAATTACAATAAAATAACTTTGAGGATGTTACATAAAACGAATAACCATTTTGATTTTCGACTTAACCAAGCGACGAACAAATATAATTCGAAATGGTGTCATTAAAAAAAAAGGGTATATGTATTATATGTATATTAGTGTAGATGATTTCTATTGTATTTATTTATTGTTTCTAATTGATTTAAAATATTAATATTTTTATACCTATTTGTTTCATTTAAATACGGAGTCACTACAAGAATAATGCCATTTGCTGACTGAAAGTTTTACTGACTGATATATATTTAGTCGGTAAATGTGCCTTTGAAACCTATTCTGCCTGAACTTATTAGTAGGTGCTTCTCTAACAAGATAAAAAAAACCCTATCCCTTTTATTCTCAAGTGATCGACCGCCTTAACTCAGTTGTCACTCCAGCACTCTCTCTGCACTCGCTCTGTTTGGCTCCCACATCAGACTTCACTCCGGCAGCGCCTGCGCCTCCGTCCGCTCCTGCGCCTCTGCTTCCTCCTCCGCCTCCAGTTGCCCCTGCAACTGCGCCTCCGCTCCTGCCTTGTTCTATACCTACTCAAATTCGCATCCTCCCATCTCACACGCCGCCACGGCCTTCATTCCGCCACTCTGTCTGCGATAGGACACCGCCACCGCCGCTGATCGATTGAACTTCGCTTCGCCCACGCCCTCGCTCAGTTGTACTCCGCCCCAACCTCCGCTCATGCTGCGCATCCTCCTACAAGCCCTAAGTTTGCGATTTCTATATCAGGTTCAATTTCTTGCTGTTTACCATTTGATTTTCTATGGTTTTTCTTTTTATTCTTCTAATTTGTGTATATAAGGTGTGGGCACATTAATTGGTGATGCAATTGTTTGCCTTAGGTGTGTTAGTTAGTCAGGCAATTAGCTGCTTGAAATTGAGCTTGTTTCTATCTAAATTTGATTTGATAATTTAATTTCGAGCTCGAACTATGGCTATGCCTGGTAATTAGTTCCACGTGACAGTACTATTGTTTGATTTGGTTTGCTCCGAGAAGATGAATTACAATGTGTATTCAACTTCAGTGGTGCATGTGTACTTTTTGACTTGTGGGAAACATAGTTTCTTAAGTGGATGCTTAATGATACTTTTCCTCATCAACTGATGATGGTTAGTATTTGTTCATGGCATTGGTATGTAAATGTCAAAGACATGGGTAGTACAGGGTATCATGTTTTTACGTCTAAGAAGAACCAAAATTGAATAGGCTGGAGCTCTGAAAAGAGTGGGGCACATTTCCCTTAATTTAGATAAAAACAAATGAACTGAATGGAACCATTTTGGCGTGAATCAAATATGTGCTTAGTACCAAGTTGTAGTAGTGGTACCAATAACCATTCATTATTTACATTTAGTAGGGTCTTTTGGTTTTTGAAATTCTTGTTTTTGATAAATGATGCATGTTAATATGTGGTTTCATATTGTGCCATTTAAAACCAATTTGCTGTAACTAAGTAATGTAAAATAAGTTGGCTATGGTAACAATTACCATTTACTGAAGACTAATGGCACGTAATTAGCTATGTTTTTTTTCGTACGCATTTGGTAGTAGTATTATATAACTTATGTATAAGTCCTTTTTTCCAGCAACAGGCGGTGCTCTGTTTCTGGCTTCTGATGTCCACTTCTAGTTCCAGAAACGAGAGAAAAGGGAGACCGATTTAGGCCCTTTTTTTCATTTTATCTCTTGGGCCAATTAAATCAATTGGACTGCTGACTTTCTTATTCTTGTTTGACTACATGCTGCCATATTCCTGTCTGTGTCCGCCTCTCATTTCTGTCCAGCAAAGAAGGAGAAGCCATGTTGGACTCATTTGTGCCATATAGTGGTTAGGTTCATTCTAGTGGGCTTAGGTTATTTTATTGGGTCTTTAAATTTGTCAAATTGGGCTCATTTAGTTAGTATAAGGTGTTGGGTTTAAGTTGGTTTTGTTGGGCTGTCTGATGCATTAGGTAGTAAGGGAGTGAAATGATTAAATAATTGGGCTGTCAATATAATTAAATTGGGTTGATTTAATTATTTTAAATTTTGGGGTAATGAGTTGAATGTACTACTCTTTAAGCATGAGCTCTCTAAGGGTCTGCTGCTAATCAATCATCATATCGTTTACACTATAGTATTTTTTTAATTAATTAATAATTTCTATCTTAATCTCCTGCTAATTCTCAAGTAATTTGATGACTTGAATAGGATTTGGTTTCACAAATTGATTGAGACCAAGTCTAAACACGGAGGTAATCTCTTATAACAAGAATTTATTTATTGATGTTTAAAGGTATAATTATATAACATCTTTAATTGTCTAAATGATTCAGGTTGCAAATGATTCATGCAGCATCTATGCTCACAATTGCGGTATATGTAGAATTATGTTAATAGTTGTTAGTCTAGCTTATAAGTATCCAATATAATGTTTTAACACTTTACTTTGATGAATTTTGTAACAGCATCAAGAAATAAAGGAAAGCTTTAAGTGTGTGTTAAAGTGGAGTTTTTGTGAAGGCATCATCGAGTGTTACTCGTTACACGTAACACATTAAACTATACATAGAAATATGAAACCATGAACCATTATAAGTGCAGATGCATGGTACCATTATATGATATTAATATGTTGTTATATTCATTGCTAACTATTCATAGCATTTCTTGTTTATTGTTAATGATCATTGCTCTTACATTACTAGTTTGGGCATGGGTTTGAGTAGGGTGTGACGCCTTAGCTATAGCTTATGTTTGTATTCATAAGCATAATATATACGTAACCATGCAAGATACAAACATACTCGTTAATGAATCTTGTTTGTGGTAAAACATAGAACCAAGATTGTCTCCGATGAAACATGGGATCTCCATCTTTATGAAAGTTTGCCACATTATTATACTTTGGGTCTGATCCTGACTGGGACTATTGTTTGCAACCTGGCCCCATGATTAACTGGTTCGTGGTCCTTGAAACATAACCATTATGGTCTAGCTGGTCCAAGTTTTGAGCATATCTGGTTCAGTCCCCAGTCCTTACATAATGGAATAGAGTTATGTGTGGTTGGAAAAGATAAAAACATAGGTTTTTGAAAAGCATTTATTATACATGCTTTTCTATGTGAAATTATAAAAACTCATTTGGATCGATGATCCCATCAGGTAGAGTTACGAGCAGAACTAGTGAAAATCCGAACACGAAATTTGATAACTTGTTCAACCTGAAACAAAGCCACTCGATTGCTGCAACACTATGAAACCATGGTCTCGAGTGATTGTTGGAACCGACTTTGACCTTGTGAGATATCAGGCCTTAAGACCTTAATGGCAACAGCAGTATGTTGTGGTTCATCAAAGGAGGGTATGTATGTGGGGTTGGTGAGGCTCCCCCAATTAGCCTAACATTTAGAATGATATAGTATACAGTTTGAGCCCCTCTTAAGTAAATTAAGTTACAAATAGCTTTCAAGAAGTTTAATTGAACTTTTTCTATTTAAAAGATTCTATTTTGTTTAATTTTCCTTCGCAATCTGTGAGTAAATCGTTAATCATTTAATGTTATAGACTATAAAGTCAAGTATGAGTTTGACCCCATGAACTTGATGGAAGTGAGATGATTCAATTAGGTACCGACTGGTGTATCATTTTATATGTAGGTTGACCGTTTGCAGCCCCGTATATATGTGGACACAATGGTTTGGAAGGCTCGCATGTGTTTTGATCTTGACATAATGGGACATAAGTTTTGATAGAGTAATAGGAACAGATCATCCTGGGAATTACAGAGGTTTTCTATTAAACATATGAGGGTGTAGAAAGTGATTCTTGATTCATTAAATGTATGGAAATGCTGTTGGGAAATTTGAGTTGACTGTTCAAAACATGCATTTTCTCAATTATAATTTAGAGTGCAATTTACTAACTTTTTAGTCTAAGAAAGATCGAGTTCTATTAAAATGTAACAAGAATTTAATATAAATAGTGATGCCACTATATCTTGATTTAGATGATCAATCTCTTTTAACACGAGTATAAAAAGAAGTCCTAGTTAAACTAATTATAAGTATAACACATTGGTGGTTGTTCTGTGCAATCATCTTGATGCATTCATCACTTTTTAATGAAATGCATAATATTTTTGTCAGTTACTTCTATTATATGTCTCCTATTTTTGGTATTGAAAATACATTGAAATTGCAAATCCATGCCTGTTAAAATATGCAGAGTATGCTAAGCACACAATTCTTTCAATCTGTAAACAACGTATACATGTAACCTTAACGAAGTCGCAACCAAACTGTCTAACAACAGGGTGGTCTCCTTGAGCTCCAATGGCGTTGCATTCTTATTGGGCTCAAGCCAAATTCCAATAATATGAGTCCAAAGCACTATGTAAAAGTCGCAACAACTAGTGTTCGATCTATTAGCTAGTTCCAGCTCCAGATTAGAATACTTCTTTGAAATTGTTTGTGCAGAATACTTGTGCAGAATACTTTTTTGAAACTTCCTGCCCAGAAACATATTAAAGTGATGATACTTAATGTGATTATGACTTTTTTATGCTTTTATTTAACAAATTTTTTCCCTGTTTCAGGTTGATGGTACTTTATCTGAAGCTTTTCAAGAAAATTGCAAGGGTTTTAACATCAAGAATGATTTGATTGTCGAAAGATTTTTATTAATTAGTATCTAGTTTTATAGTTAGAACTTTGCATATGTACTACAAATATTGAACTTTTCAATTAAATCAATATGGTTCAAGTAATGAAATTACTTTTTTTTTGGGTATATGTTATGTAATTATAATTGCTTTTAGTATATAATATAATATAATTAATAAATAGAATATAATATAATATAATATTAATTATAATTTAGTATTTAGTGACTGAAAGGTTTAGTCACTAAAAGTTCATTTTAACCAATCCAACCTGAAAGTTTGAGCACAACCTTTTTATTTTTAGAAGGAAAAGGCCTAGGTGGATTTAGTGACTGAACATGGACATTTACTGACACTTTTTTTAGTCACTAAAAGGCTTATTTCTTGTAGTGAGTTGTTAATAAATTTTAATTAGAATGGTCATAAATATAAACAATAACAAATGAGTATTTTAACTAAAGTTAATAGATAAGAAGCAATGTTGTGAAATACAGTTTCTTATCAATCAATCAACAATATCAAATTATCAAGAACAATAAATGGAATTAAAAACTAACCAAATGATTATATTGAATGATGACAGATTTGATTACAGAGAGAATAGAATCTTCTTCAACAGTGGCCGTTTTCTCTGATTTCTATGCGTGGAAATAACTGTCAGATCTATCAAAATATAAAGTCAAAGATACTATATATATACATATCTAACAACTATCAAGGAAATACAAAATAGCGCCTAGACTTTGTTTCCATCAATTAAAACATAACCTAACATTCTCCCCCTTTGATGGAAAACGCAAAGTCTTTAAATTGATAAACCCAGCTTTTGTTCAAATCTTCTCACACTTTTACGATCCGAGAGCCTTCATTCAATCTTTGAAATAAACTCAACCATGAGTCTTCGGTCGTTTACAGATAAAGCTCCTTTCTTTGTCTTTCTCTTCTAATCTGCTGCAAGCTTTCCTTTTAAACCAGTCAACACTTTATTCAGAGTCCCATCTGAGAACTTGTTCAGCTCTACATTTCTCATTGCTCTTAACTTCTTATTTTTATCTTTGTACATGACAGCTGGGTGCTTCACTATGATCACTTGAAATTCTTTCAACTCACCAGCAAACTTAATATCTCAGTGAGGTGCTGTCATGTTGATTTTCCTCATACCCCGTTCAACCTCTATCTGCAGATCTTGCATTGACATCAATACCAATTTGGTATGCATGAAGTGAAACAGTGTCTTAAGTGCAAATCTGCAGTGTTCATTTCGTTTGTTTCCGCACAACTCATCGAAAAGATCTTCAATGTCGACCAGGTGCATGTTGAACATATCAGCTTCTGTGAACACATAGGTATTTCCATCTGATCTAGTGACAGTGAACTTTGGATAGAAAATCTTGACAAATCTTTCCTTCTCTAACTTCACCAGATCGACTATTCTGAACTCACTCTTGACCTTCTCAACTTCCTGTGTTTTATTTCTCAGAAAGCTAGCATAATTAACCAGTTTCAGCATGTTTGGCTCTAGCACTCTAAATAACTTGAGAAACGAACACGGAGCTTGTTTCTTGCAAAAGATCCGTTTTTCCAGAATATCTTCAATGTACGGCATCTTGTTCCTTTTTCTAATAAACTCTGCCGATCTATTTTCTGGAAGCTCAAGTTTCTTCACCTTCTTTTTGCTGATCTCATCCTTATTCAATAATGTCAGCATGTCTTGTATTTCCCTCTGAACAACTTGTTGGGCTTCAAATCTGAGTCTATGTTGTTTCTTAGACTCATCAGCAAGTACATATTCGTTGAAAAATCTATCCATCACCTCAACCTCATTCAGAACAACTTTTTCTTGTACACCAACGCTTTCAACTGGAAACTCTTCAAATTCCTCCTTAACTTGAATAACCACCTCAGGCTTTTCAACCGTTGGTGTCGATTCAGTATCTTTCAAAATCTCTTCAACTAAACCTTCCTCCTCTTCAATCCTTTCAGCTCTGAAATCAATATCTGTCAAGGCAATCACATCATCATCTTCCGACACTTCAATGTACTCATCCCTCTCTTCTCCTATTCCTTGAATACTTAGCTCATGACTCTTATCTTGAACGTCTTCATCTGAATCAATATATTCTACAAAATGATAAATGTCAGACTGAATGTTCAAAGGAACTGGAACATCTTCATAAAGAATCAATCCCAGCTCTCTTTGTTCACCAGCTGATTCTTTTGAGCCCCCAGCCTCTCTATCTTGAACTTCCGTTTCCTTTTCTGGGTATGTAATCATCAATAACCCAGATGTTGATTCATCAAGCTTTCTCCTCTTCTCCCCCTCATGAGGAGCATCATCGGAGTCCTCATCATGCTCATCATGTTTCCTCTTGGATGAGGAAGCTTGAGCCTTGCAAGTCTATTCTACCGCAGCCACCCTCTCTGAAAGATTTCCCAACGCTGTTATCACAGTACTTTCCAGGCTTATCATGCGTTCTCTCATTTCATCAAACTGTTCGAACACAAAATCTTTCAATTCTTCTTTCAATTCTTCAATTGCTTGTTTTGACTCCGACTGCTTCACTGATTCCTCTGCAACATCCTTCCCCTTTAAAAACATATGGATGTTTGACATCTGTGCCATTACCTCAGCCAATTGAGTAGATACATGCGTGTTTACTCCAGCCACAGCTTCATTCAATGCTTGATGTAATGTTGATTCAGTTACGAATGGGGATAAAGTCACCACTGGGTCACGTAGACTTCCAGTTGTCACAACAGTCGAACTTGTAAAAAGTACTTCTGTGTGGCCAGTGCTCAGAGTTGGTAAAGTTGTTGCTCTGACTGGACTTCCACCCTCTTCAAGTGACGGAGCAACAAATGCTTCCGTTACTGAGGATGTTCCAGTGGGAACACTAAGTTCAACCACACTAACTTCAACGGATGAAGTTGACTCGAGTGTCCTAGGCTGTATAGGAGCTAGACTCAGTGATTAATTTGAAGTCGTACACACGAGCAGCTGTGTACTTGTTTCAATATCCATTAAGTCCAAATGACTCTCGGATAGAGTATGAGGTTCATCCCTGTGCTCAATTAAAACAATCTCCTGTTGAGAGGAGACTGAGTGGATGGTTGGGTGTGCAATCGACAGTGGGATACTGACTTCTTCAATGCTAACTCTCATAGGAGAGCTAACAGTAGACGTGGTTATATCCCGGCTTTCTAGGTTAATGGTATCCCGCACACTCTCTTCCACAATATCTATCATCATACCACCTCCCTCATGATGATCACCTCCATCATCACCATCATCATCATCATCATTATCATCTCCTTCTCCTTCTTCTTCTTGGATATCCGACAACGTTCTTTCTGAATCAGATCTCTCAGCTTCTTCCTCACCTCCCCTTACACTAACATCTCCCTCACTCACAGATTGGGCAACCTGAATTTCAGCCCCTTGCTGAGGTTCTTCTATTCCTAAAGCTCCTTGGGTAAGAGAATCCGGTTCCTGGGTCTCTATCGGAGCATGATCTATCCTATACAATCTCACATGTTCACTCTCTTGATCCGCATACTTTAGCAATGACTCCGGGATTGGCATAATATTTGCATTTGGTGAGTCCGGCACTTCGTGTAAGCTCATCATCACATAATCCGGATATCTCTGTGAATTGGCTCGCTTCGGAATATTTTCATTTGCACGAAGAATTCCTCGGATAAGAATTTGGATAAATCTCTGAAGCGGAAAAAATTTTCTTGCTCTATTTGTAGTTTTTGCAAGAACAATCTCTTTTAAATCCTCCCATATGCACTGAGCATAATCATAATGCTTGTTGAACATTATTCCATGAAACATCCTTAAGCAATGAATACTGCATCTGTCGATGCCTGTGTGCTTTGACGTCATACACCTATTGCTGATTCAAAACAGTGTGTACCATTCTCCATTCAAGCCATTCCTATGGAATTTGGAGCTCTTTGGTAGTGACTTTGAGTAGCCCAAGCAGATCAGATCATGTACTAGCTCCTCATCCGACACAAAGTCTTCAAAATCAGCCAACTCTGGGAAGTTAACTGTATCTATACGTCTAGGGAGAAATAGATTGTGATGAAGTCTGGCGAGAGTGATTTTTGTTTTGAACTGGTCTATTGTAACTTTGAAGTGATGATTGCCGTCAGCAGGAACAACTTTGACGGTGTGCCAAAATTGTTGTAGGTATACCTGTGCGATAGAGGGTTTGTATTGAAGCAGATAACCTAACGGATGGCCTTTGAGAATGTCAACAATGATAGGATGACTAACTTTAATAACCTTGGTATCTAGGCGATGGTTATTATCTCGAAAAGGTAGGCAATGTTTAGGTTTAACTAACTGGTTATCTGGGATAATATTTGACTGTGAGGGACGTGCAACTGAAGTAGAACGAACAGGTGCGGAAACAAGGGTATGATTGGATTATGAATGGGAGTAAGATGAATTGGAAATCTGAGACTGCACTGGAGATGCCATTGGAACACCTGTAAACCAAAATAAAAAATCATGTTAGTCAGACCATGTACACAAATGATAATCCTTAAAATGTAGAAAAATTATAACATTTTATCAGAAATTGTAAAAAATTATGATTTTCTGTTTAAGGCATCGGGATTCCAGACAATAATAGATTATTATTGAAAGGACTCCAGAGTCAATCGTTTAGAGACCAATGTTAGAAAAACACAAATTTATAACAATTTCTTAAAAAAATGTGACATTTTTCTTAAAACATTAAAAATTCCACACTTAGAAAAAAATTTCTGTTGAAACTCGAATGACTCTTGAACAATGTCGGGTGACACATGAAACAACTTGACTGTCTATGAATAAACTCGAATAAGCCTATATAAAACTCGAATGACATATGTATGAATCTCGAATAAAACATGACACAACTCGAATGGTTCTTGATTCAACTCGAATGAGTCTTGAAAGTTCTCGAATGACAGACATGTTAAACTCGAATGAAACAGGTATTAAACTCGAATGAAACATGAAAATCTGTGGACTCTCTTTGATGTCTAACACTCAACTTGAATGAAAAAGACGTTTTCTCGATAAGTACATTGCCCCAACTCGAATAAACTTAAAGTGTTCTCGGACAATGTAACAATCGACATGTTAGTTCTGAAAATATTCTAAGTGTAACAAACTTGGTCAACTCGCATGATACACATATGTTTCTCGAATAAACCCTCAGTCAACTCGAGTAACACAGATACTTTCTCGAATATCATTACAAACAACTCGATTAACTCTTGGGTTTTCTCGAGCCTTATTTGAATCAACTCGAATGTCTCTTGGAGTTTCTCGAATAAAGTTTAATGCAACTCGAATGACTCTTGGATGTTTCTCGAGTATAGATTTAATCGAGAAATGCCTGTTTGTTTTATTACAAGTCCAAAATACACTGAATTTACGAATTTAATTTCAGGAATCTTTTTCAGTGATTTAAAACTTGTACCCCCTTCGAAAATGCATTTTAAACACATTTGTTTTACTGAACTTTGAACAAAAACAACTTTAAAGTTGTTAAAAATTCAAATTTCAGATTTATGAAGAACACAAAACTTTTCAATATCAAAATCAAACATTCTGTTTGTGTGATGAACGAATGACTTATGAAATTTCAGATTCATGGTCATGATTGCAATACGAAACACATCACACTTTTAATTTCATTTTCATGAACAAATTTCATGAAACTCCATTAACGCTCAAATACAAAAAAAATACGAACACAGATTCACATAAAATTCATACTGAAATAAACAACATAAAACACTATAAGCATAAACAATCAGAAGATTTATTCACAATTTGATGAAAAGAAGTCGATGATGATTATGGGTTTACGGTTTCTTAAGAGTGAAGAAATCTATTTGGAGAAGATGATGAATTAAAAATATCCGAAAAAGTGATTTGAATTTGAAAATTCAAACTTATAGTCAAAATATCCGGCCCATACTAATTTGCAATTAATCCGGCCCATCATCCAAAACCATTAAACCCACTTACTATCTTTTCAACAAATATTGTGACTAAAAAAAATAAAAAAAAATCAAGATTAAATTTGATTTTCAAAAAAAAAACTTTTAAAAACAATCTTTAAAAATAAAAAAATTTAAAAACACACACACAAAAACAAGAACAAAACAACAACAAGAAAAAAAATACAATTTTAAAAAAATATTAACAACAAAAAAAATATTAAACTCAAAAAAAAATATTTAAATGCTCAATTACTCCCCCTTGAATTTATGAAAGTTGCTCCCCCTCAAATGTATATTCATTTTCTCAGCTCTGCTCCCCCTACAAAATAACAGATAATTTTTATCAGATTTACTCAAAATCAGATAAATTTTTTTTCTGCTCCTCCTGCACATGACAACCCAGATCTTGTTAAATTCCAAAGAATATAAACTTTTTATGATTCATGAATTTAACATCAGATAAAAAATCAATAAAAAATGAAATTTTTAAAATTATATATTGAAACTACTGAATTATTAAATCTTAATGATTCAACATACCTAATTTGTATACCAAAAAATTAAACCGTTTTTCATCTAACGCTTTGGTAAACAAATCAGCTAGTTGATATTCAGTAGGTACAAAATATAATTCTATATTTCCATTTTCTACATGATCTTTTATAAAATGATACCGAATGTCAATGTGTTTTGTTTTTTAATGTTGCACCGGATTTGATGCAATAGCTATTGCGCTCTGAGAATCACAATATATTGGTATTTTATTTGGTGTAAACCCGTAATCGCGCAGTTGGCTCTTCATCCACAACACCTGAGAACAGCAAGAAGATACGGCAACGTACTCTGCTTCAGCTGTAGACAATGAAACGCAATGTTGTTTCTTGGATGACCACCTAAGAACTGTACTGCTCCAGACGTACTCTTTCTGTCCATCTCATCACCTGCGTGATCAGCGTCAGAAAAAGCAGTCAGATTAAATGAAGATTCTCTAGGATACCACAAACCATTTGGAGTTCCTTTGAGATATCGTAAAATTCGTTTCGGAGCTGTTAAGTGTGATTCTTTAGGATTTGCCTGATATCTAGCACAGACACATGTAGCAAACATAATATCTGGTCTACTAGCTGTTAAGTACATTAATGACCCATTATACCCCGATAATGAGTCACATCTACAGGTTTCCCTGAGATGTCCGCATCGAGTTTTGACTTTGAATCCGGAGCCATGGGAGTTTTCATAGGAGTACTGTTGACCATGTTAAATTTCTTTAACATGTCTTGTATATATTTTGACTGATTGATAAAAATACCATCAGCTAATTGTTTTACTTGTAATCCTAAGAAAAAATTTATTTCCCCCATCATGCTCATTTCGAATTTTTGGGACATTAAAAATGCGAATTTCTTACAAAATTCTGGATTTGTAGACCCAAATATTATGTTGTCTACATATATTTGTATAACTATGATATCCGACCCCTGACGTCTTATAAACAGGGTTGTGTCAACTGCACCTTTTGTAAATCCACATTTCAACAGATATGTTGAAAGTGCATCATACCAAGCACGCGGTGCTTGTTTAAGGCCATACAATGACTTATCTAAAATAGATACATGATCAGGTTTCGAAGGATCAGTAAAACCTTCAGGCTGATATGTATATACTTCATCTGTTAGTTCCTCGTTTAAAAACGCAGTTTTAACATCCATTTGATATACTGTAAAGTTTTTATGAGCGGCAAAAGCTAAAAACATTCTATTGGCTTCAAATCGTGCAACTGGTGCAAACGTTTCATCATAATCAATCCCTTCTTGTTGGCTGTAGCCTTTGGCAACGAGACGAGCTTTATTCTGAATGATTACGTCATGTTCATCTTTCTTGTTTTTAAAGATCCATTTCGTGCCGATAATGGATTTGTCTTTTGGGCGCTCCACAAGTCTCCAGACCTTTAACCGTTCGAACTGGTTCAGTTCTTCTTGCATCGCCACAATCTAATCAGCGTCCAGAAGTGCTTCTTTTACATTCTTGGGCTCTATTTTACTCAAAAAATTTGAAAATAAACATTCATTTATAGTTGCCCTTCTGGTTTGGACTGACGCGGATGGATCACCAATGATGTTTTCTATTGGGTGATTTCTTGTCCACTTAACAGTATGTGGAAACGGTTCTATTTGGTCTTGATTGGGATTGTGATCTAGATATGGTTGGGGAGTTACTTCAGATGTTGTAGGTGGGACATCTGAGGTAGGAGCTTCTGAATGTTCAGAAGTAATAGGGGTTTCAGAAGAATATGGAGGTTCAATGGGTTGTACAATCTCAGTAGTCGACTGCACATTTGCTGTTGAGGCTTCTCCAGTTTCTTCTGAAACTTGTTGTTGAGAAAGATCAGAAACTACGACTGGATCTTCAGTAATCCTGTCAGGCACTAAATTTAGAACATTAGTTTTGGGCTTTTCAAAATAGTCTTCATAAAAATTCTCAAACAACTTATGTAATTCTGAATGTTCAGCATTTTGTTCAGATGACTCCAATGAAGTCTGCGTCTTAGGTTCGGGTCCTGAACTGGTGTGTTCAGAAGCCATTACCACTCCTTCATCGAATTTGACATTCACGCTCTCGTTGACTGTCTTGGTTCTCTTGTTGTACACTCGGAAGGCAACCGACTCCTTTGAATATCCGATGAATATTCCTTCATCTGCCTTTTCATTAAATTTTCCAAGATTGTCTTTGTCGTTTAGAATAAAGCATCTGCAACTAAAGACATGGAAAAATTTAATATTAGGTATTCGTTTATTAATCAATTCATAAGGAGTCTTTCCGAATCTCTTATTTATTATTGAACGATTCTGTGTGAAACAAGCCGTTGCAACTGCTTCTGCCCACAAGAATAAAGGTAAATTGGAATATGCCAACATCGTTCTAGCTGATTCCACTAGTGTCCGATTTCTTCTTTCAATGACACCGTTTTATTGTGGAGTTCGAGCAGCTGAAAACTGATGTGTAATTCCTATTGAATTCAAGAATGAGTCAAGTGATTTGTTCTTGAATTCTGTTCCGTTATCTGAGCGGATACTTTGAATTGTGAGTTGCAACTTTACTTGTATTTTCCGGATGAAGTCTATGATCGTTTCGGTTGCATCTGATTTGGACCTCAGGAAGAAAACCCATGTGTATCGTGAATAGTCATCAACTATCACCAGTACATATCGTTTCTTATTAATGCTTTGTACTCGCATTGGTCCACACAAATCCATATGTAGTAATTCCAGCGCTCTCGTGGATGAGTGTTCTGTTTTGGATTTGTGTGTAGCTCTTGTCATTTTCCCTTTTTCACATGCGGCACACAACTGCTCTTTTTGGAATTTGAGCGTCGGCAGCCCTTTAATTAACCCTCCTTTTGCTAGGTTGGTTAACTCGCTGAAGTTCAGATGTGAAAGGCGACGATGCCACAACCATGCTGTTTTAGATGTAGCTTTTAACATTAAGCAGACATCTTTCTTCAGATTAATCGAGGCTAAGTCAATGGAGTACAAATTTGTTTTCCTGTTTCCTGCCAAAATTTCTTTTCCTTCTCCGGATCTGCTGCTGCACCGATTAGCTTTGAAATTTACTTCTAAACCTTTATCACACAACTGTCCAATACTAAACAGATTGTGTCCAAGACCATCAACATAGAAAACTTTTTGGATGGTAATTTTGTCGTATTTGAGACTTCCGTATCCTTTGATCGGACAAAACTGATCATTTCCAAATCTGACCGTCCCACAGAACTTTTCTACAAAGTCCGTGAGTGTGTCTCGTTGTCCGGTCATATGCTTGGAACATCCGGAGTCAAGATACCAGACATGGTTTACCTATAAGACGAAGTAGCACATGAGGTACCCACTTGTAGTTGGGTACTTTTGTTTTAGGTAATTCATGCACAGTATTATTTATTTTTCTAACAGATATGGCTTTTAGCTTATCATTTAAAGTTATTTTAGGTACCCACTTTTGAACTGTTCTTTTAGGTATCCCCTTTTGTACAATTCGCGGTGGAATTGTTTTTGAAATATTTTTCTGTAGAACCTTTTTCTGTTCATAAAATGGGTCCTTTTTCTTCGGTTGCCAGACGAGCTTAATAGATTTAACAATTGAAGGCTTACAAGCACAAGAATTCAAAGCAATTAAGTCCGTTCTTGAAAACTTTATACAAGAATTATTAACAAGTTTATTATTACAGACAGAATTTTGAATTTTGCTATTTCTATCTGTAACAATTTTGTCCTTCACGCGCCACTCTTGTTTTATGCTCTTGTTTTTCTGTTCTCTTTTCTTCTTTCGCCAAACTTGTTTTCTCGAACCGTTCACAATGATATCTGACATAAAAGAAGTATGAGAATTAGTAGTTTTAGATACTCGTTTCTTCTGTAAATTTTTCATACCTTTCGAAGATTGGACTTTACGTGCAATTGAGTCCGCTGATGAAGATGATTCACCCTTTTCAAATTTAGGAGACTGAACAATAATTTTTGTTCTCTCCTTCTTTTGTTGTAATAATGGTGATGATTTTAAAGAATCTGTAGACACTCTTTGCAGAATTTTAACAGGTTCTTTATTATCATTTGATTGTTTGTTAGGCAAAGGTTTAAAAAATTCATCAATTTTACCAAACATAGTGGCACTAGGGATCCTTCTCGTTAATCGGCGGTAGCTAGTTCCATCTCAGGTAATTGAACTCCCACAGGTAAAGGGAAAGGGGATACATAAAGAAAAGTGAATTAACGTCAGAGTGCATGTACAGATCAAATTCTTTTTCTGAATTTATATAATCTAGAGAAGTAGATGATTGTGGATCAGACAACTTTATGTTTTTAGGCTGTTCTTGCAACATTTGTTCCATTTGTAAGGTCTACGACTGCAAGATCTATCTAGACGCGGATCCGTGAACGAGTGCGGAATCCTCGTTGACGGTTAGACGGACAACTCTCAACCAACGGAACACGGAGACTATTAGACGTTGAACGAACGACACACGAACGATCCTACGAACTAATTCTCTCCGAAACGGCACTCACCTAGCTGATAAACTCGAGATCGCCTCTTGCTTAATTCCTCACGAATTCTGCAAAAAGTCCCTTAATGATTCGAGTCTATCCCTAATTATAGACCCTGATTCGAGTCTGATGTGGGCCAAACTCGAATCTGGCCCAAGGCCCATTCGAGTCTGTCCACAGTGACATTCTCGAATCTAGCCCATTCGAATCTAAGGATACATTCGAATCTATCACAGATTCGAATGTCTTCCTTTACCTATTCGAATCTAGCCAATACACTTAAACACTTAAGTGATGAAACTTATGTTTTACTTATGCTTGAGTCAATCTTTGACCTTTATGTTTGAACTTCTTGTAATATGTTACATCAAGTTCAAACACACAATCAATAACAGACAAACACATATAAACATATATATCAAAACACTTGTTAATACTCAGAATATTACTTAAACCATAATGCAGATCGATTAGACTGCTATCGTCACACAGGGTGTACCAACAGACTCCCCCTTGACGATAGCTTCTAATTATTTACATTACATCAAATTTAAGTACTAGAGCTATATATACTACTACCTGCATATAATCCAGCATCTATACAAACTTTAACTACCTTTTGGAACTTCCTGGCTTCAGATCTCCATGGTTCAGTAAAGAAGATAGGCTGATCATGAAGCTTCTTCAGGTCGTCCTTTGATAGGTTTATCAAATGCAGTGGATCATATACCTTCAAAATGACCTGCTCGTCTTGATCCTCCATGATGGCTTCAGCAGTGTCAATCTCGAGGTACCACCATTTCATGTTGCTCAAAACGTTCTGTGGCATCGATTTCATTGGTACTTTCTTTAGACACCTCACAGGTTTGTATACCATCCTGGCCCATGGCCTACCTGTATGAGGATCTATTCTCGACTGATCCTCGACCCTCTTTCCGGTCCTTGGCTTGAGTCGCTCGAACTTTCCTGATCTTCCTTCTTTCCTTATGATTCTAGCCACGACTTCAGCGTACTGGTCTTCACCTATATTAATTAACTCTTTCCATGCAAGCTCCTTTACTTCAATCTTGGGCAATGAGTTAAATGCTTTTAGTGTTCGCCTCAAGTATTGTAGTCCATCTCTTCTTTTCAAGATAAATAGCTGCAGTTCTTTGTCAAAGAACCAGCTTATAATGCCTCCTGAGAAGCTTCCAGCACCTGGAACTCTCATTTTCTTCTTCATCTTCAAACGATCTTTCTTTTCCTCTTTCTTGAACCAAAGATTTATCAAGTCAGCTCTAGATGGCTCCTTCTCAGCCTCTTCAAGTTCTTTGTCCTCGACTGAGGCTACCTTGATATAGTCAATGTCAATCACATTATGATTTTGTCCTTCATATAGCTCCGTGACAGGTTGTGAATTGATAATAACCTCATTGACTTGATCGTCTTCATCATCCAACACTTCATCGTCTGATTTCCAGTCCACAACCTCCTCTGGAATAAATTCTCCTTCTTCTAACTCTTCTTCTTCATCGTGAAAATCCATAAGCTCTTCCTCTATGTCCTTCAGTGCATCAATCATGTCACTGTCCAGAACCCTCGAGGAACCTGCTTCTTTTCCAGATCCTCCTTCTTCTCCTTCTGTACTTGGCTCCCCCTGAATTTGTGTAACTTGAGCTGCAGGAAAATCTACAGACTCAATCTCTTTATTCGCACCGGGATCATCGCCTTCATTATCATCTCTTCTCTGCACCTCCTGATCTCGGCACGATGTCTCCCCCTGAGCCTGTAAATTTTTCATTAACTGCTCAATTAGGGAGCGCATCGACCTTATCTCAGCTGCCTGATCGCAAACAAAAGTTTTCAATTCTACGTTCTCTTCCTGGACTTGCTCCACAATCTTCTTCAAATCGGCATTTTCTTTATCAAGATTTGCATTATGAGTCTGAATTTCACCGATCGCCTTTGTTAGGCTTAAGATTTGGACATTCTGGAAGTCAACGCGAGCTTTAAGCTGCAGAAACCTTTGATTGTCAGTGTATGTGGTCGAGGTAGATGGAATGGACTGTATAGGAGTAGGAATGAACGGTGATGGTATATACGGTTCATCTTGAGGTGGTGGTGGTGGTGGACTGGTGGTTTGAGGTTCTTGATGTTGTGGAATTTCTGGTTGATCGACAGGAGCTGAAGATGATCCTTGCATGAACCTGAGACGTTTGGCCCGTTGCCTAGTCACTAGTTGAGCAACTTCCTCTTCTTCAAAATCAGACTCCTCCAATTCCCTGTTCACGCGCCTCCTCGAACCACCTTCATTTATAATCAATCTCGAACCATAAGTTCCAATTTGAATATCAGGAACTGCAGCTGCCGGAACTTCCGCTGATTCTGATTCGGTTTCCGAAGATGTTAATCCGTCATCTGCCCCTTCTGGCTCGTATTCCTCCACATCTCTAAAAATATCATCTTCATCTGCTGGTGGACTAAGCAGCTCACCAACCAATGCTGCTGCAACATCTTCATTGGCATGAGGTCCTGCCTCCCAAATTTCATTAAGCGTCTGCCTTAGCTGTTCAGCTTCTCTCGCAACATTTGAGGGCCCAGCTTCTTGAATATTTGAGGGCCCGGCTTCTGTAACTTCTGGTTGCTGGCTTGTCGAAGGCCTGGTTGCCGGAATTTGACTCGCTGCTGGTCTTTGTCGGCGTCTTGGATCACGTGGCCGAGCACGAGGCTGTTGTTGCTGTTGTTGTTGTTGTGGAAACTCAACGACCCCTGCCCAGTTGGCATCTTCCGGGGCTTGAAAATCCCTATCCACAATAGCTCCGAACAATGGACGAGCAACAGGAACAGCCAATCTTCCTCGGTGTGAGGAACAATCAGCGAAAATCCGTTTGTCCATAATGTTAACACTCAGAGAATCATTTGACGGCGACAAGTCTGGCAAGAAATGCCTTATCAGCATCATAATGAACCTTGGGTACAACAAGAATCGTTCCCTTTCTGGAGCCGTAATTTGATGAACGAACTCCGAGAAAAACATCTGCGAAAAGCTGAACTTCCGATTATATACCAATGCAATAACTCCAGATTGGATCTTTGACACTATGTAATCAAAGCCAGCTTTCTTCGGCGCAAAACAGACCATGAATACGTGCACCAAGAATCTCCATTGCCCAATCAGGCCACTCTTCATGTATGACGACTTTGTCACATCTAAACTGTAGCCCATTCTCAGAAAAGCAGTCTTCCTAATACTTAATGGAAAGTCAATAGGCCCATCTTCTTGTTCTTGAGAACCCAACTGTAGCACTTGGCGCAACATATCTGCTGAGAAGACTAGAGGCTGGCCAGCGATTCTGGTTCTGATAACTGTCGGGGTGACAGTACAGTCCACCTGTAAATGATCATAAAACTGGCGTACATACGAAATTACAATTGGAATGTTATGATACAAAGCATAGCTAATCCTAGACTCAGCTAGGAAGTCCAAAACTTCGCGAAAACCCTGCGCCTCAGGGATATTATTATCTGGATTAAGGACCATATTATGCTTCGTGACAAAAGCGCGAACTGCCATATCTGCACAATAAATAAAACTGTTAGACTCATTAAAAATCAATAAACTTGTTTAAATTCAAAATTTGTTTTATTTTGTACTTGATTAAATACAAAATCTAACACAATTAAATTTCCACAAGTTTAATAAAATTTAAATTAAACAAAGTAAATAAAGTACAGATTCGAAAGTAACAGATTCGAAGTGTCCATATTCGAGTGTAATGGACAGATTCGAAAAGTCCCTATTCGAGTCTAATGGACAAATTCGAATATCATGGTCATCTCGAATCTAATGACAGATTCGAGAAACCCATGAACAGATTCGAATCCAAGAATAGACTCGAAGCCCCGTCGGTCCTTCTTTCACCAAAAAACCAAGATTTTAACCGTTTTGAATTTAGTAATTCACATACATTAGTTCAACTAGGTTCTAATCATTGATTTATGCTTTTAATTTGATCTTTTATAGATCCAAACTTGGTAATTTAGCAAAAAACCCTATTTCAACCCACAAAACTTCAAAATTCGATGTTTTAGCCTAAAATTGTGTATAAAACTACACAAATCTTGTACAATCCGGTTGATTATACCTAGATATATCTGTAGAATCGAAACACCAAGTAAGAGACTCGACAAAATGTCGTTTAGGAGAAATACGATAGATTCGAGAATAGAATCGAGATCGCCGCAGTAGACTCGAGTGTATAGATTCGAAAACAGTAAGGTCTTAAATGACTTCACTGTTGACCTATTTATACCACCAACCCTCGATTCTAAACATAGACTCGAATCTACTGACAGATTCGAAGTCTTACCGCTTCGAGTCTGTCTTAGATTCGAAACCACCAATACTTAGAAAAATTTTCGAAAATTTTGAAATAAATTCAACTTTTCCAACTTTTTTTCTACGGTATCGTGTAACCAGATAAATTATGCCAATTCTTTTACCCTAAGCTCAAGATAGTTCACGCATTGTTTATTTTATCCAACTTTGAATGCACCCTCAGTAACTTTTGACCTTTTACCTAAGTAAAAATTAAACTAAACTAAAATGAAATAAAATAAACTAAGGTAAAAATAAATTAAAATAAATTAAAATAAAATTTTGACCAAAAAATTTAATCTAGACTTAAGAAAAATTTACAATCTAAGCTAAATACTTAACAACATATTTTTGATGAGTATGGTCTAAGAAAGGTTCAATCAGATAGCGATGTCTGATACTAACTTTCAGTACTTAAACTTTCACACTTAGGAATTTTTTATTCCTTTGTTTGTTTGTCGTGACATACCTATTTAGCCGATTGTTGGTATTTTACCCCTTTTAAACATTCTACATTTCGGAATATCCCTTGGCCTTTTTATTTATCAGGAAATTATCTTACGTGACGCAGACATAGACATACTTTTATGATCAAGGCACATAGACAAAGATTCTAACTTGTTGGTATTTGCAAACTTTCTTTAAATGACAAACATCGGACACAAGTCTGTATTTTCATACAACAAAGTGTCTTATTTTGACTTAAGGTTTATTTTTAAAGTTAGCAGACAGCGGTGACAGGTCTGTACTGACGTACAACAGAGCGACATATCTGCTAACCCGAATCTAAACAGAGACAACAGGTCTGTACTTACGTACAACAGAGTTGCATGTTTTCGACTCTCAGTTTTACATGATATTTCTATTCTTTCCATTTTCAGATGTATTTGATGTTGCCATACATCCCCAGAAAGTCTGCATACCTCATTTAGACTCAATGTTTGTATGTCTTGTACATAAAAATTAAGACCGATTGGTCATATATCTAAGTTAGTGACACGCTTGACTATTTCTAGAATATTTTATTAGCCTTGAGATTCCCTATATGTATTATGCCTACCAACACATCAAACTAAGTAAAGTATAACACTTAGGATTTAGTTGCATTATGTGTGAAAGCCTAAATACTTAGAGTCTGTAACGACGGTGCTAATTTTCGTCACTTTGAACCTATGTATCTAAGACTTAACTCTTTTTCCTGATATTCTCTTTTTTTGTATTTTTATGATTTTCTCTTTTTTTTTCTTTTGGTTTTCATAAGAAAAAGCAATAAAATGAGATAACCTAAAAACTTACTAAAAATAGAAACTTACTAAAAATAGAAACTTTCCTAAATTAGCAGATTACTGAAAAGAAAGAAAAACTACTTGTAAGGTCTACGACTGCAAGATCTATCTAGACGCGGATCCGTGAACGAGTGCGGAATCCTCGTTGACGGTTAGACGGACAACTCTCAACCAACGGAACACGGAGACTATTAGACGCTGAACGAACGACACACGAACGATCCTACGAACTAATTCTCTCCGAAACGGCACTCACCTAGCTGATAAACTCGAGATCGCCTCTTGCTTAATTCCTCACGAATTCTGCAAAAAGTCCCTTAATGATTCGAGTCTATCCCTAATTATAGACCCTGATTCGAGTCTGATGTGGGCCAAACTCGAATCTGGCCCAAGGCCCATTCGAGTCTGTCCACAGTGACATTCTCGAATCTAAGGATACATTCGAATCTATCACAGATTCGAATGTCTTCCTTTACCTATTCGAATCTAGCCAATACACTTAAACACTTAAGTGATGAAACTTATGTTTTACTTATGCTTGAGTCAATCTTTGACCTTTATGTTTGAACTTCTTGTAATATGTTACATCAAGTTCAAACACACAATCAATAACAGACAAACACATATAAACATATATATCAAAACACTTGTTAATACTCAGAATATTACTTAAATCATAATGCAGATCGATTAGACTGCTATCGTCACACAGGGTGTACCAACACCATTTTCCTTAGTTCAGCCTTTAGAGTTCCATTCTCTGTCTCAAAATTTTTAACTTTCAATTCTAGATCAGAATTTATCTTTTCTAAAATTGAATTTGGCAGATATAATTTTTGAGATTGAGTAGGTAATTCAGACAAATCTTTTTCAGAATATGTTTGAATGTACTCTTCTTTAGTATCATGAATATTACTTGTTTCATTTATTCTGGTATAATCACCAGAATTTTGCATTTTGTCTGATCGTAATCTTTTTATTTCTTCACTGGATTCTACTTCTTCAGAATCTTTCATAAATGTCATTTTTAATCCTAAGTTCATGTATCTGACATCATATAGTGTTGGTGAACTAAATATTGCTTTTGTCAGATACTTTGGATTTTCCCAACCAATTCCAGATTTAGAATTATAAAATTCTGTGTCTTTTGGTTGATTTAAATAAATTGTTTGATCTGTTTTCCCTCTTTTGATAAATTCATCTTCCATCTTCTTTATTTTCTCATAAAGTTTAGTTCGTTCTTCAAAAATAGCATGATATTTTACAGAAAAGTTTGAAGCTTCTAATTCAACTATTCGCGGTCTTTCTTGTAAATCAGATATATTGTGATTAAGATTGAGTATATTGCTTTGAAGTTCTCTTTCCTTATCTTGTAAGTCTGAAACCGCTCGTAAAGCTAATGCTTTATCTTTGGAAAAGTCTAAAACTAAGTTGTGTTCATTTCGAAGTTTGTTTTCCAAAAAATGAACATTTTTCTTTTCTGCCTTTAAAGATTTTTCAAACTTTTTAAGCATAAAGGTCATATGAGTTAATTTTTCTTCTAATATACATGATTCATCAATATCAGAGTCAGAATTAGAATGTACCTCTGGTTTATCTGAACCATCTGAATTTTCAAACTCTGAATCTTCATCATTTTCAGCCTCCTTTTTGCCAATGCAACTTCTTCTGTCTCTTCCTCTTCATCAGACTCAGATTCTTGTCTTTCTGCATCCTCTTCATCAGTTAATCCAACCCATACTTCATCTTCAGCTATCATTGCTGATTCACTTAATTCTGACTCATTGAACATTTCCGATTTGAGACAAATATGAGCATCTTCATCCAAAATGTCATCATCTTCTGATAACTGCAACCAGTGGTCATCCTCCGCCATAAGAGCTTTGCCAGACTCTTTTTCTTTGGCTAAGAGAGCCTTTCTTGTATAGTAGTCTGAGTTTTTGACTACTGGGGATCTGCATTCTCGGGCATAGTGACCTGGTTTTCCACAGTTGTAACATTTCTGTTCTGACTCTTTCTTTGCTGACTTGTCTGACTTTTCATATTTGTCAGTCTTTCGTGTACTGCTTTCTCCAGATTTCTCATATTTGTCCTTCTTTTCAATTTTCCTCGAGCCTGTTTTATAGCGCATCTTGTTGTTGGTTGGCTTTCTGTAAAATTTCTTTTGAAATGCTTTTGTAAGCAGTGCCATCTGCTTTTTCATCTCTTCTATTTCTGAATCAGCAGATGAATCTGAGGATTCTGATTCGGAAGATATACTGCTGACTATGGCTCTTTTCTCCTTTTTCAGCTTGTATTTGTACTTTTTCTCAACCAGTAGAGCCAATGGATCATCAGTTTCTTTCTCAGCTTTCTTCTTTCCTGAAATTTTCCTCAACACAACCTCTTGATAGTTGTTGAGGTTTTCAAATATCATATGAAAATCCATTTCCTAAATATCATTTGTTTGTTGGATAATCATAGCATATTT
Source organism: Centrapalus pauciflorus (assembly GCA_020465985.1). Taxonomy (NCBI): domain Eukaryota; kingdom Viridiplantae; phylum Streptophyta; class Magnoliopsida; order Asterales; family Asteraceae; genus Centrapalus; species Centrapalus pauciflorus. Next base: position 35,526 of record JAANYP010001479.1, on the reverse strand, counting down.
TTCCCATTCAGGATTCAGAACATTTAGAAATTTGACATTTATGTCCAGGTTGGACTTTGTCACTCCGTTTCGTTTCATCTCACTTACCAAATTCACAAACCTTAGGTAAGTGTTTTCCAAAAGTTCACCTTCACGAGCTCTAAAATTCTCAAACGTCATTAAGCTGTTTCTAGCCCTGTTTGTGGCAGCTCTGTCAGATCCCCTCATGATTTTACACACTTCATCCCAAATTGACTTAGCAGTTTTTGTGTTTGTAAGACAAGTGTAAATATCATTGGGGATGGATATCAACAGTAACTTTCTGGCTGTTTTGTCCCCTAATTTTCTCTTCTTTTGGGCCTCTGTCAGGTTGGTGACCTCTACAGTCCTCGGTGGAATTGGGGGATTACCAGTTGGTACTCCTGGGATTGTTTCCATGAAAGTGGCTGGTCCTTCTGTTAAGGATTTCAGCATCTCTTCGGACAGATCATGAAAACTAATAAATTCAAGAAACCTCTCCCTCCATTGAACATATTCACCCCTGTATAAAATTGGGGGTTTGGTTTCTGATCCCATTGCCAGAGCATCTTTAGACATATTGATTGATATATGTGAAACTTGTGCAAGATCTGATGAACTCCGATTGAGATTGAAAATTTTGATCACACTTTGAAACACAGATTAGTACTGAAATCTACACCACAGTAACTTGTTAGTAGCAATAATCAACTTGACTCAGACACTGAATAGACTTGATGTGGATGTATTGCAACAATCTCGATTAATATGTGTGTTAAACTTGAACGATCTAAGTATAAAACTTGAATGAGTTTTGAGTGAAACTCGAATGGGTGTAATGTGAAACTCGAATGAGTTTAGAGTGAAACTCGAATGAGTTTAATGTAAAACTCGATTGATTCTTGTGTGAAACTCGGTTGAGTCTTGTGTGAAACTCGATTGAGTCTTGTGTGAAACTCGATTGAGTCTTGTGTGAAACTCGATTGTGTCTTGTGTGAAACTCGATTGTGTCTTGTGTGAAACTCGATTGAGTTTGATCTGAAACTCGAGTGTATTTGAATGACAACTCGAATGTGTTTACTGAGAAACTCGAATGAGTTTACTGTTGACCTCGAATGAATCAACCGTGAATGTTTGGTGAGAAACTCGAGTGATGTTTGGATATAAGTATTATAGTAATATTTAAAGCTCGAGTATCTTTTAAAAAACTCGAATAGTTTTTCACCCAAACTCGAATCAACTTAATATTCAACTCGAGTGACAAAGGTTGTCAACTCGATTGATATAAGTCTTCAACTCGAATTACACAGATTGTCAACTCGATTGACACAAGTCTTCAACTCGAATTACACATGTGATATATGTATTTCGAGTTTCTTAATATTTTCAGATTTTTCAAGTCTGAAATTCAGATTAAATCCAAAAAATTGCCCATTTTCACTCAAATTGCAATCGAAGGTGAAGTTTTTGAATACAAACACTTTTTGTGAAACACCTTTGTGCAAAAATAGATCTAGGTTTGACTTTTTCAATGAAACAGTACTCGTTTTTATATTTTTCAAAATTTAACAAAATTGCCTAGATCTTTTTCTGTGTTTTGTGAATCAATTCAAGTTTATACTCAATTGATTCGTATATCAAACCTTTACCTTCGATCCAATATTCACTGGTAATGATCAACAGATTAAAAACCCTTAGTGATTTTAGGGTTTTTCGAAAAAAATATCTCAAGAACAGTGAGTATTTTCGAAAAAATTCAATCTCAGATCAGAAAAATTCACCCCTAAATCTCTGATACCAATTGTGAAATACAGTTTCTTATCAATCAATCAAGAATATCAAATTATCAAGAACAATAAATGGAATTAAAAACTAACCAAATGATTATATTGAATGATGACAGATTTGATTACAGAGAGAATAAAGTCTTCTTCAACAGTGGCCGTTTTCTCTGATTTCTATGCGTGGAAATAACTGTCAGATCTATCAAAATATAAAGTCAAAGATACTATATATATACATTTCTAACAACTATCAAGGAAATACAAAATAGCCCCTAGACTTTGTTTCCATCAATTAAAACATAACGTAACAAATGTTGAATGTAACCCTTGATAATAATAACTAATTTTGAAAAATTGAAAGTTTAGGGACTAAATATAAACTTAATAAAAACTACAGGGGTTGATTAAGTAAATAATGGAAATTGGAGTAAATAATGAAAATGGGACTGTGGGAGGAAATTGGTGAAACGACGTGTTGGGCGAATGGGCGGGCACCAAATGGTGCGTTTTAGTATGGCTATTGTTGGTTATATTAATATGCATTAAATCAGCTACAAGCCTACAACTTATGGAATAGACATATTTGATGCCTTCACTTGTAGGAATGATATATTGATCATTGTCGATTATAATGTATATATTAAACATGTAAAATAATGTCGTCAGTCTATCCAACAGTTGAAAAATACATGGTATACATGTGGCTTGGTAACAGATGCCTCTGTTGTCCATCATCGGCAGTGTTATTGCCTCTGGCCATAAAATAATATACTGAAATTTATAAATATGAAATTATATTATAAAGCAACTGTTGAATCTTGATGATTTTCTGATCCATCGCCAATGTTGCCGTCGTCTATGTCCAACTCATTTACAACAGGAACGAAATGAGACACATATAAATAAATGTATATTATTACGTCTCAAGTTAAATATAAATTAGGGTAAATTACAAATTTCGTCCCTGTGGTTTATTATAAATTATGGATTGGGTCCTTTAACTTTGAAAATTACACTAACAGTCCTTGTGGTTGAAGTTTTGTTACGGATATGGTATTTTGGCCATTTAAAATGACTATTTTACCCTTGTTAGATTTATTATTTCGATCCTAGGAGTTGTTTTGTAATATTTATTATCTTTGTATTTTGTCTTGTATTTACTTTCCATGTAATTTATGCTTATGTAAAAGTCAAGGGGCCAAATGTGCCAATGTGTAAAACTTAATTAAATGGAGCTATTATAGCTCCTAGGGTTTGGTTTTGAAACACACGGTTGACATTTGAACAAATATTACAGCCGCCACTGTTCATTTACTCTCAACATTCATATTGTCTTCTTCTTCATCATTTCACATTTATTGAGCTTGTTTCTTCATGTGTATGATAAGAAAATCGTCAAGGTGCTGAAAATATACGGGAATACATTATTACAATTGGTATCAGAGCTCAGAGGGGTGGATTTAAACTGGTTCATACGGATTCTGCTGGGTTTTCTTGAGTGTTCTTCGTGTTCTTCCATTCCAACCGGTTAGATCTTCATTTTCCTTTGTTTTTCCGTGTTTCTTGTGTTATAATGGTCATATAAACACCACATTATTATTCTCTACTGATTTTAAGCTCATTTAGTTTCATATCCTTGTTAAAATCATCAAGAATCGGCCATTTTCAAGTTTAAAAATATGGGTTTTTAAGTGGGTTTTTAACGTGTTCATGCTGTTTTTAAGTGTTTTTTAGGTTATTTTAAATCACCAAAAGTGTTTAAAATAGTTTATAAATCATTTAGAACTGTTTTTAGGCTTTCAAACTGATAAAAATCGAATTCTGCTCAGTTCTGCCTTAGAAATCGTAAAAAACCTGCTGTATTTCGGATCACTACTGTCGCATTTCGGACCACCTAGGCACCAATTTCGGACCACACATCACCCTAATTCGGACCTCATTTCGGTCCAATTCGGACCATACTTAGGTGAATTTCGGACTCCCCATAAGCCTATTTCGGACCTCAATTCGGTCCCATCCGGACTTCGGACCATCCGAAGTTCAGATCAGGCTTTCCATTTTTCACTGTTGGGACTTGTACTTAAATTTTTCCAATTTCGGACCACCCATTTCGGTCCATCCGAATTCGGCCCTTCCACTGTTCATCCGAATTCGGTTCATCCGAATTCGGCCCCTTAGGTCCATCCGAAATTAGGTTCAACCGAACTTGGTCCCCAACCGTATTACTGTTCATCCGAATTAGGACCCCTTCCGAACTTGAACCTCATCCGAACCATAGCCATCCGAATTACTGTTCATACATCTGAAATCAATCCATCCGAAATCAACCCATCCGAAATCGCCCAATCCGAATTCGGTTCCTTCATCCGAAACACTGTTCATCCGAAGTCACACCATCAGAATTCAGAACCTTCTGTTTTCAGTCCAACCCATCCGTGTCCAGTTTCCACCTCTAAAATCTTCATACTCTTAATCAACACCCATCATCATAATGTCTCGCGAAGCTCTAGTACTCAGATCTGAGAACAGACCACCAGTTCTCTATCCCGATGAGTACGAGCAATGGAAATCCCGGTTCCTTAAGTTCGTTGGAATGCAACCTCTCGGGAACTTGATGCTTCAATCTATATCCGAAGGACCCGTAATCTACTATCGAGAGATAGCCGCCAGACCTGAGGCTGACCCCCCTGTCCAAGCCTCAAAGGTTGAAAGAGAACCGGCAAATGACGCCGAGAGAGACCGACAGCACGCTGAAAAGAGGGCAGAATAACTGATTTATCAAGCCCTCCCCACTGATATTTTGGTCGGTGTAGACAGTAAAATGTCTGCAAAAGAAATGTGGGACGAGCTGGAAGTCCAAATGCTGGGGGCAGATCTCGATGATCGTGCCAAAATCGAGGAGGCGAAGGCTAAGTTTACGGAATTCCGCACCAAAGACGGGGAATCTCTGCAAGCCACATTCACCAGGTTCTGTGCAGTCCTTAACGAATTGAACAAACTGCACATCAAGAAGGATAGGGATGATATCAACATCCAATTCTTTGCCGCCTTAGCCCCCGAGTGGCAGCTTGCATGTCGGGCCACGAAAAGAGTCCTGAACATTCCTGAGTTATCAATAAATGTCGTCTTTAAGGAGCTCAAGAAATATCAAGGGGATGTGGATCAACAGAAGCTGATGGCAAATCAATTGGCCTCTCTACTGCTATCAGCCAACACAGGGTTGAAACCGAATGATTCGCTAGCCTTGATCACCAACACGTAGATTCCGACACCATCTTTTGCTCCTGGTTCTTCATCGTCTCAGTACAGGTGTGCTTCTCCTCCGCGTGAGGTCTACGATGAGGATGAAGCCTCGATACAAGAACAGATAGCCTTGTGGACCAACCGTCTCCAACAGCGACGGTTCTCAAACAAGACTAACAACCAACTCCGTTATGACACCGGTCCACGGAGGTACTCAGATGATAGAAGGGATGACCGCCGCGATGACTACCGAAGGGATGATAGGGGTGATCGCCGATATGACGATAGACGCGACTATCGAGATGATCGCCGTTATGAAAGGCGAGATGATTGGCGTGATGATCGCAGGGATGACAGGCGGGACGATCGAAGGGATGATCGTCGGGATGACCGCAGGGAAGAGCGAAGAGAGCCCGAAAGAAGGGATAGAAGGCGTGATGACAGCCGTGAGCATCGCCGGGCCGACAAGAGGCCGGCGGAAAGGAGAGAGGACAGGCCGAGAGCAGATGAGCCGAAGGCTGCGGATGAACGTCTCTGCTACAAATGTGGCAAACCGGGCCACTTTGCTAGGGAATGCAAGAACAACTTCGACAGAGACGTCGCGTACTACGAGAGAAAGCTCGAGGCAGCCAAGAAAAGAACGGATGCATTAGCCCTCGTCGCCCAGGAAGACTACTGGGATGCTGAAGATTCTGAAGACGAGGATGACAAGGGCAAGAATTGCTACATGGTTGATCGTATGGGGTTGGAGACATGTGCTGATTTCACTGCTGATAATTCAGATCATGCTGCTGAGGGGGAGACAATGAAAAATCCACCAGCATGTCTGATGGCTACAACCAACGATCCCGAATGCTCCACATCCGGTTCTGAGTCCAATGAGGTATATCCTGTTACATTCCTGCACATGTAAATAAATTATTTGTAGATAATGAATGTATATTGCACACACATATACTTGATCTACAAGCTAGATTAAATGCTGAAACTGCAAGGTGTGTACAGGCTGAACATCAAGCTCAAACTCTGAAAGAATCATCTGAATTATATCATTCAAAGTGGTTAACTAATCATAATGTTATAAAACAGATGTTAATAGAAAAAGTAGATGTTCAGCATAGGAATATATACCTTGAATCTTGCATGGAAACGCTTTCAAAAGAAAAACTCTCTTTAAAAGAAGAAATTTCTGTTCTTACAAAAGAATTAGATGTGGTAAATATGGAAAATATAGACAGTTTAGAAAAATACAAAATGATTGAAGAAGAAAGGATAAGTTTGTACTCAAGAATAAAGACCCTTGACGATGCATTTTTGAAAAGGGGTCAAACAGAACAAAATATCCATTTAAATCAGCCCAAAGAAACTAAGTTTTACCATTCTAAACAAGGAATTCGTTTTAAAAATCCTAAATTTGTGGAAAAAGCACAAAATGTTTTACCTGTATTTTATGACATGAACTATATGGGAGCCGGTCTTAAATCTTTCTTTTTTGAGTCATCAAAAGAAGTTTTAAACCAAGAAAATGAGAAACGTGTTACTCGTAAAGATAAAGAAATTTCTTTTCATTATGAAGAACTTAACGAGAGTTATTCTTCTACAGTACCCACTTTAGAGGAAGATCTCTTGTCAACTTATTCAGAAGCTGAATTGAAAACTGAAACCGTAAAATCAACTCCTCAACTTTATATTCCTGCAAAAGTTCTTCAACAACAAATCATTGTTTTAGAAAAGGAATTGAAGTCGTCTCAAGAGAGAGCACTTGATCTTCAAGATGCTCTTTTTAAAAGAGAAGAAGAATTGGTAAATCAATCTTTTCGACAATCTGTGGAAGTCACTGTCTACAGAGAAAATTTTGAAATAGTTTCACAAAAATTGAAAGATCTTTCAAAAGAACGAACACTTTCTCATTCCATAAAAATTCCATGTGTGTCATCTGATAAAGGTAAGGCTAAAGTTGAATCTTCTTCTATCATTGTCAAAGGTGAGTGCTCAAAAGTTTTCAAAAATGAGGTTCCTAAAAAGACTCAGATTAAATCCAAGTCTTTTAAGAAACCCACTCACCACCAAAAAGAAAAGTCTGTCAAGTCTAAATCTTCCATGCTTACTGACTCTAATAGTTTTGTTCCTACAGATCATATAAGGAGAGTCCTAAAAACCACCATGCAGGATTTTACAAGTTTTTTTGTGAAGAAGGCTTTAATGCCAAATGAATTTGTTACTAGAGATAGGATGACTGTAATCTCTAAAGACAATTTATGTAACAATGTGTGTGACAATGTCTGTAATGATGTACCGAATTCGACTGTTCCGTTAAAGTACTCTTTCAGTGATTTGTTTAATCTATGTCCAACTAAATATAGACGACAGGTTCCTGAAATGAATGCTTTCGTGCCTTATCCTGTTAAACGTATTCGGAAAAAGAAAACAAAAAATAGTGCATCATCGGCCACAAACAAAGTTGAGAATTGTCCGTTGCCAAGGCCCAAAACCAAAGCAACGGTCAAAAAGGTCTCAAAAAGACAAAAACCGAAGGCAATTTCAGCGCCTAAGGTTCCAAAACCTAATAAATCCAATCTTCAATGGATTCCAAAGGGTTATGCATCCGGACCACACACAAATGCTAGTTGGGATTCTAAAACTGTACACGTGCCATATAAATCTGGAAATCCTAACAAAAAGGGACCCATATTGAGGTGGGTACCCAAGGTTGTGTGATCTTAATGCAGATGGTTCTTGGTTACTTCTGATCAAGACCCGTGCTTCAAAGATATGGCTTCTAGTTACCTTAGACTAGGACCCGTTCTTTTGCTTGTCGGTTATCCTTAAACCGACACGATTGGCTTCTGTGCACACAGCCCAGGACCCGGTCTTAACTCATCATGTTTTCTGAACATCTCGGTTCAGAACACGGTTTGATTGTGAATTAAAAAATGGATGTGTTTGAATGCATATAGTTTTTCATTATATGAATTTATGTGTTTTTCAGGCTAAGTCCATTTGGTATATGGATTCGGGTTGATCCAAGCACATGACTGGAAGAAGAGAATTGCTGTCCAACGTTGTTGAACAGTACTGCGGAACTGTGAAATTCGGGAACAACCATCAGGCTCACATAAAAGGATACGGGGACTTAGTTCTAAATAATCTGGTCATCAAGGACGTTGACTATGTTGAGGGGTTATCTCATAATCTTTTTAGCATAGGACAGCTCTGCGACAAAGGACTAGAAGTAACGTTTAGGGCTAAGAACTGCAGTGTTAAGAGCATCGATGGAAAAGAAATCCTAACAGGTTCCCGAAACTCTAACCTTTACACCATTCACGTAGCTAAGCTAATAGTGAAGGATAACATTTGCCTACTATCAAAAGCCTCTTCAAAAGACTCTTGGTTGTGGCATCGAAGATTATCCCATTTGAATTTTGATAACATCAACAAGCTGGCTGCGAAACAATTGGTCAAAGGACTTCCTGAATTGCGCTACGAAAAGGACCATATGTGTGGAGCATGTGAGAAAGGAAAAATGAAACGATCATCTCTCAAACCAAAGCCCGAACCATCAACAAAAAGAGTATTGGAGTTACTTCATATGGATTTATGCGGACCGATGAGAACTCAAAGCATAAATGGAAAACGATATGTGTTGGTTATCGTTGATGATTATTCTCGATATACCTGGGTCAGGTTCTTGCGTTCCAAGGACGAGACAGCTCAAGAAATCATTGATTTTATTAAGAGTGTCGAGACCCAACAGCAGCTGTCAGTGCAATCAATCAGATCAGATAACGGCACGAAGTTCAAGAACTCAGTAGTTGAGGGCTTCCTTCGATCCAAAGGTGTTCAGCATCAATACTCTGCTGCTCGAACACCTCAACAAAATGGGGTCGTGGAAAGGCGTAACCGTACGGTAGTGGAAGCCGCTCGTACATGCTCACATACTCAAAGCTACCTCCGTTCTTGTGGGCCGAAGCCGTATCAACAGCATGCTATACACAAAATCGCTCCATCATCCATAAGCGCTTTAACAAAACTCCTTACCAACTCTTTTTGAATAAAGTACCATTTATCAAGTACTTACGTGTATTTGGTTGCAGGTGCTATGTGCTGAATGACAAAGACAACCTCGGGAAATTTAACGAAAAGGCGGATGAAGCGATCTTCATTGGATACTCATCCAACTCGAAGGCATATCGCGCATTCAATACCCGAACTAGAACAGTCAATGAAAGTGTGCACGTCACATTTGATGAGTTGGCTGAACTGGCACCCGAAGTTGATCAATCAGGACCACGCATTACACAAATGCCTGGAGACTCTTCCAATAACCCCATTTCTTTTTCTTCTTCTGATTTGGTTAATTTATTTGATCCTTTTTATGTTGAATTTTTCGGTCCTAACGCTAGTGTGTCTAATGTTGTCAATAATGTAGGTGATCCTTCCAGTTCAACTGCGCCGCAAAGTTTCTCCGCTCCATCTTCTTCAACGTATCCTCATCCATCCACATCATCCACCGACACATCCGCAGTCGAATCTACTCCTATAATACCCTCACATATAATACCAACAATTCTTCCTTCACCTGAACACTCGGGAATCGAACCTGAACCAGTGATACCTTCATTTGAAACCACTGACCATGAATCCTCATCCATCCCCACATTAACCACAGAGGTTCCATCCCGAGCACCCCTTCCACACGAGATCAAATGGACCCGAAGTCACCCAACAGATCAAATCATTGATGATGTATCAACAGGAGTCCAAACTCGTAGGGCATCTGCTAATGAATGTCTATTCGCATCATTCTTGAGTATGATAGAGCCCGCTCGTGTGGATGAAGCCCTGACAGATCCAGATTGGATAGTTGCAATGCAAGAGGAACTTAACCAGTTTGAACAGCTAAGAGTATGGCAGTTAGTTCCCAAGCCAAAAGACCGTACAGTCATCGGAACAAAGTGGATCTTTAAGAACAAACGAGATGAAAACGGCATTGTGATAAGGAATAAAGCAAGACTTGTTGCCAAAGGCTACCGACAACAAGAAGGGATAGATTATGACGAGACCTTCGCTCCAGTTGCACGGATCGAAGCAATCAGGATCTTCTTGGCGTACGCGGCACACAAAGATTTCAAAGTGTACCAAATGGACGTCAAGACTGCCTTTCTAAACGGTGAACTTAACGAGGAGGTTTATGTTGAACAACCACAAGGCTTTGTTGATGCACATAAACCCGACCATGTTTATGTGCTAGATAAGGCCCTCTATGGTTTAAAACAAGCACCTCGAGCATGGTATGATAGTGTTTCAAATTTCCTTATTTCTGCCGGTTTCTATAAAGGTGTGGTGGACACAACTCTGTTCACAAAAAGAGAAGGCCCACATATAATGCTAGTACAAATTTATGTCGACGATATTATATTTGGATCTACTGACAGTAATTTTTGTAAGGATTTTTTAGCCCTAATGGAGTCCAGGTTTGAGATGAGTATGATGGGGGAAATGAACTTTTTCCTTGGATTACAAGTCAAACAACTTGAGGATGGGATTTTTGTGAACCAGTCGAAATATACTCTTGACATTCTCAAGAAGTATAAGTTAGACTCTTGCACGAGTATCGCAACTCCCATGGCCTCCAACTGTAAGTTAGACACCGATCCTTCAGGGAAAAGTGTCGATAATACAACTTACAGAGGGATGATAGGATCCTTACTATACTTGACTGCCAGTAGGCCGGATATAGTGTTTTCAACATGTCTTTGTGCTAGATTTCAGGCCGACCCAAAAGAATCACACCTAACTGCGGTAAAACGCATTTTTCATTATCTTAAGGGTACACCCGAACTTGGTCTTTGGTATCCAAAGGGAACCGATTTTGATCTTACCGCGTTTTCAGATGCTGATTTTGCAGGTTGTAGAGTGGACAGAAAAAGCACGTCGGGAGGAATACAGTTTTTAGGAGATAGACCGGTGAGTTGGTCTTCCAAAAAGCAGAATTGTGTATCCACATCTACAGCTGAGGCTGAGTATGTAGCAGCTGCAAGCTGTTGCTCTCAAGTGCTGTGGATGAGAACACAATTACGCGATTATGGTTTCTCACTCACCAATATCCCTATCTACTGTGATTCTCGAAGTGCAATTGCCATCTCTTGCAATCCCGTGCAGCACTCTCGAACAAAACACATAGATATCAGGTATCATTTTATTAAAGATCACGTAGAAAAGGGAACCATTGAGTTGTATTTTGTTGGCACGGAATACCAACTTGCAGATATATTTACTAAAGCTTTAGACGAACCTCGTTTTCAGTTTTTAGTATCCCATATCGGCATGTTAAATCCGCCTTCCAATTATATATCAGATATTGTCTTAAATAATTCTATTTCAATCTATCATGATTGAAATTCCTTTATTTTAGAAAATATCTGTTATTTAAATTTAAGGATTGTGTCACAAAATTGAAACTCAATATTTCCTTATCTGCGTATATTTTTAATAATTAATGATCCTGACAAATTGCTGTGTGAATTGTTCATCACGGAGTGGGATGCAAACAATATCCAGGTTTGTCTGTGCTTGAAAGGCTAAAAAGGGTTGTCGAGTTCATTCAGAAAAAGAAAAGGAAAAGAACCGGTATTCATTTGAGGGGGAGTATAGTTAGGATTTTTATTTTTGTAATTCTGTGTTTCTTTTAATTTTTTTTGTTTTTGTAGTTAAAGTTCAAATTTTAGGTTGTTCATATTTTAATTTAACTTTAAGTTTAATTTAATAGGTCAGAAAATCACAAAAAGATTTTATCTTTCAAATTTATCAAACAACCAAAAATATTTTAGTTTACTTTATTTTATTTTATTTTTATTTCAGAAAATTATCAAAAATATTTTACTTTGTTTTTGCTCAATTTTTTTGTTTCAAAGAAAATCACAAAAAAGATGGAATATATTGGCCCAATTTTTTAAACCTTGTTTCATTTTTTTAAATAGCCCAAAGTTTTTTTTTTTTTTGTTGTGTGATGAGTCCATAACCCGCCGGCCCAAATCCTATTTTGGGCGCGGATCCTTAGACCCGGTACCCGACCCGCACGCGTTTAAATAGGGGCGGTCAACAGTCAACCCTTTCACTTTTCTTCATCTTCAAGCTTTTCTTTCTTCTTCTCCTTCCTTCCCGTCGACAGCCACCGCCCTAAACCACCATTTTCACCACTCCAAGCTTTTGGACCATCATTATCTTCTGTTTTTCTTGCATTTTCCAACATCGGCATCATCAGGTAACATCTTTTTCACCTTATTTCGGTGTTTAACTTCCTAGTTTACTTGTTTGATTTTCAAAATTTTACTAGTTTTTTGTTTTCGGTTTTTCTTCATTTTAGGTAGTTTAATGTTTTATATTTACTTAGTTGTAGTTAGATAAATTGTTCTCTATGTAATTTTAGACTAGGATCTGTCATCTCATGCATTTTTGTTAACATTTCAACTGTTCACGTTTATTTTTGCATGAACACATTAACTGCACTCATGCAGTTTCGGATGTCCGAATTCGGACCACCACCCGAATTCGGATGTCCGACTTAGACTAAGTTTCAAAACTTTCAAAGTACAAATACCTAATTCGGACCACTGTTGATCCGAATTCGGACCATCAAAGCAGGGCCAAAGTTTTTCAAAAACTTGAATTTAGTCTAAGTATGTTCACCACTGTTCATCCGAATTCGGCTGATATCCGAATTCGACTCCCATCCGAATTCTGGGTACCATCCGAACTCATGACCTATCCATATCATTTCATACATTTACATAAGTCATCATCCGAATCGGATCATGTTTCATGACCCATCCGAATTCGGACCTCTGTCATTCATTCCATGCCTTTGCATTTCGGACCATCATCCGAATTCGGTCCCTGTTCCTCATTCCCTCCGAATTCGGACCACCACTCATCAATCATGCATCATCCGATTTCGGATTGATCCGAATTCGGTGACACTGTTCATCCGAATTCGGACTATCCGAAATCCAACACTTAGGATTTTTTTTTAATTTTTCATTTTTCCATTTCTGCATTTTTATATAAATTCAAAAATCACAAAAATATTTCCATCTAAGTGCACCATTGATTAGAGTTAGGATTAGTGTTTGAGTGAAACGGTCTTATCTAACATCGGTCTCTTAACGATTGACTTTGGACTTTATTAGTGGAATTTTATTCTGCTAATAAAGACCCGATGCTAAACAGATCAGACAATTTCTATCTCACACTCATCTAGACTTCACATCAATGCATTATCATCTCAAGTCTTATGATTCTAACTTTGTTGCACTTTGCAGGATAATGAATCCCGCAATCATTCTCACCGTACCCCATCCCCCCATCCCAAATAACAATGCTCAACTACCCAAGGAATCCATCCTACCCAGCGCCGAGTTTCTCGAGTTCATCCCACATAACTGGCAACTCGACGTTTCCATCCTCTCCAAAGAAACCCAAACCCTAGCCTTCGACATCCTCACCCGCCATCCCATCTACTATGCACTATCCACTGCCATAGCTGTTCCCCAGATATATCTCCAACAATTCTGGAACAGGCTAAAATATATAACCGACCCCGAACCTCACTTCACCTCCACTATTGACTGCGTTCCAGTCAAAGTCACTACTTCTGCCATCCGCCACATTCTTCATCTACCCACAGAATTCTACCTTCCCACCCGTGATTTATTCGACCCAAACACATCCGTCTCTGAAACCCTAACTGAAATACAAACTCTAGGGTATGACGGTCCTCTTTCCAAACCATCAGACTTCCGCACGAAAAACCTTCAATCCCACTGGCGGATACTATTCGATGTGCTCAACAAATGCTTCACCGCCAAGCATTCAGGTCATGATTCAGCATCGGCCCAAGTACTAGCCATGTTCACAGGCTTTGCCTTTGACCGTCACGTGGACTATGCTTCATTCTTGTTCGAAGAGCTTCGAAGAGTCCATATAGAGCGGGGCACAAAGAAAGGCAGGAAGTACATTCCTCTTCAACGATTCCTGCAACTCATCATTCAGTTTGCAATGGACCAAGACGACGATATTCACGAGCGTCCGGAGGCTGATGTCTACCCCACAGTGGCAATTCAAAAGTTAACTCTGCCAAAGGGGGCCCCGACTGTACCGGTAATGAGAATTCCTCTATCTCTTCTAATGAGGTCAAGGGGTATGGACAGGGTAAGGGCTTATATAAAAGAGAGTTATCCGGATGAGTCTCAGTCGGAATCGACTGAGACTAACCAATCCGAAGGTGAGCCAGGAGAGAGTGAGCATGAGGGCGAAAGGATGGATGTTCAACAATCTATGGGTTTCGGTGAGGAGGAGACTGTGATTGTGAGAGAGGGAGAAGTAGGTGAGACGGCAGAGATGGCGGATTCCGAAAGAACCGTCTCTGTCGTGAGAGCGAGGGAGATTCAATCAGAGGGTGAACTAAGCCCTATAAGCCGGACTCCTCTTCATAAAACCGTCCGTCCAGCGATCGAAACCACCCCCACCACCCACTTGGTTTCCCCTCAAAGGAAAACCACTTCATTCCACGGGGAACTACCACATACTCCATCGCCCTCTCATTCGGAGAGTGGCGGTGTTGAAAGAGGTCACACTCCTCCCCACGTGACCGAAATTCCTTCATTCACGATTCCATCCCCCATAACACAGCACGATGCCTCTGTGGCATCCCCAAGAGCTGCCTCCGTGGCAGCTCAACAAACTTCCGGATCTGAGCGTCCCTTAGTGGAGCCAGAAATGACGGAAGGAAGACCTGAAGTGGCTCCATCAACGCCATCCACTTCAGGCCATCTCCCAATCAATCTGGAGATGCTAACGGCAGCATTACGTGCTGCCGGAGTGATTACCCGGGCTGACCTGGACGCCCAAAGGGAAGCCGCCGAGGAACGTCACACCGCCCTTCTTTCACTGATCAAGGGTAAGGGTGTCGCCTCCGAAGCTGGCCCCCCACCAGGTTCCCATTCAGTCCATCATCAGATAGCCGAGCTCTCGGACAAGATCGATGCTCTTAATCGTTTAATTCTTCAAGTCCAAGAGCAGCTGAATTCCAGAATGGATCGCCTGGAGTTGGCAGTTATTGAACTCCAATGCCGCACTCAGGCCGACGCCCCAAAAAGAAATCATGACGACCAGGACGACCCTGATCGTCATGAGGGGGAGAAACGACAAAAGGTTCACCATGAGGACCTCATGATTATTGAAGGGGGAGCAGAGGCTGAAGGCACAGAAATTCAAGGGTCTGGGTCTAGGAATCAGACTTATGAGGCTACGAAAGCACTGATGATAGAATATGAACCTCTACAGATTGAGGGCCCAGCTCCGTTAGACCCTAACTCAGCAATTGTGATCTATGAGCCTAAATATGAAAAAGTCGAAATCATATTAATGTCTGACTCAGACTCTGATACTGATAACGACTATACATTTCTCACACCAAAGCCTGAACCTCAATCTCCACAAAAATCACCTCCAATTCCAATTGAAATTTTGGATTCCCCAACCCATGAACCCCAAGCACAAACATCTTCTTCCATCCAATCACCTTCATTCACTCCCACAGAAACTCCATCAATCCAACACACTCCCACACCTAAAGATCTTCCACCAGTAATACCTACCCCATCAGTCCAATCAACCCTTCCAACTCAATCAGCTCCGCATGCCCACATCGCTGAAACATCCGGATCCAGAACTGTCGACTGTTTTGATACTAGAGAAGTCACCGCAACATATGACAGGACAGACGAGGAATGGATAAAGTGGTACTCATGGGGACAAGTCCACAGTCTGGATGCGGAAACAAAAGAAGAGTTATGTCAGGACCGGAGAGACCGAGTATTGAAACTTCTTGAGGCTCCTCCTAAAGAATTAGAAGAACCTCCGGTCCAGGGATTAAAAGAGTTTTTGAAGAAGTTCCCGGCTGATCAATTTCAAAATCCTTTCTTGGAAGAAAGGTTCAAAATGGTTTTCAGAAAGAAGCCGGGATCTTACAGTAGACGTCTTCTAATGGTAATGACCGATGCGTCTCGATGCGTTCAAGTTGAATACAATCAGATGATGCTAAGAGAAACGAGAGACAAGAGCAAATACTGGTCAAAGTCCAAAATAGTCAAAATCAATAACCTTCATATGTACAAGAGAGCCAGAGTCTACACTCTAGCCTTCGAGGTACTCAGAGAAGACGGTACTGTTCAAGAATTGTATGAAAGCGACCTTGACTTCGTAAACATAGACGACATAGAGCGTCTGCACAAAAAGATGAAAAATAGAGTCAAGGGTCGTCTGACACACATGACTGCTCTAGCAGCCCTGGTTCGATGCATGAATCGCCGATCAATCATAATGTGCCTCAGAGATTTCCAGATGGCGATTGAGAGTGCCTTAGTCAAAGTGGGTCTGAAAGCTCCTGAACAAGATATATTTTTGCTAGACCACTATCCGGCGTACAAAGTTCTGCTTCGAGGACAGCCAGGGGTTATCTTTTTGAACCAGAAAGGATACAAAAGATTCATGCGCCTTGAGGATCTTCCTTGTTACTCCGACGGCACTATCAGATTGGTTCGAGCAGCGCTTACTCAGAAAGTTCAAGATTTTGACGCTCAACCAAATCCAGAACTTAGATGCTCACCACAGGAGATTCAGGATATCCTCAGCGGCATCGAATACCTGAACGAAAGGCTACATCTGAGACAAGTAACCAGACGCTTTGACGTCATACTTGGTCTCCGAGAATCAACTGACCACGCCAGAGTTCCAGGACCTCCTAAGTGATCGAAAAGGGGGAGATTGTTAGATTTATTATTTCGATCCTAGGAGTTGTTTTGTAATATTTATTATCTTTGTATTTTGTCTTGTATTTACTTTCCATGTAATTTATGCTTATGTAAAAGTCAAGGGGCCAAATGTGCCAATGTGTAAAACTTAATTAAATGGAGCTATTATAGCTCCTAGGGTTTGCTTTTGAAACACACGGTTGACATTTGAACAAATATTACAGCCGCCACTGTTCATTTACTCTCAACATTCATATTGTCTTCTTCTTCATCATTTCACATTTATTGAGCTTGTTTCTTCATGTGTATGATAAGAAAATCGTCAAGGTGCTGAAAATATACGGGAATACATTATTACAACCCTTATTAGTTTTATAATTAATATTAATGTTGTTTTTATTATTATTTCTACTACTATAAAATAATTTAAAATAGTTTTAAAAATTAGTTAAATTTAATTTAGTGTTGAACACATGAAAATAAATAATAAAACATTTTTAAAGACATACGAATAATAATTACTATTAATTAAAAACTAAAAAATAACGTTTTGAGTTTATATTTTTTTAAAAGGGCAAAATAAAGTAAATTGCATCCCTTTCTTCACAGCAACAGCAACCTAAGAAGTTGAAAAATTAAAACATCAATATAAAAGCAAAGCATCATTTGGTAAGGACAGTAAAATGACGCAACCGAAAAAAGCCTCCCCAGTAACATGTTATAACATTCTGCAAATGCATTTCATATATTTTACATATTGAATTTCAGATAACGTCCTTCTACTCGCATACGACACATGTGAAGGTTTCAGGTTTTACATTCACTGACGAAGTCAAAAAAATTAACGTACAATGTGGTCATCATTTTATTATTAATATCCAACAAATCTAACAATCAGTGAATACAAATACAGATTGACATTGAAGAAAATTAATGAACAAAAGATGAAGAGAAAAAGCCAGAAGAAGAGGTTAATATATGTTGATGTTTGATATTTACGAAAAGTAGATGGAGAGAATTAAGATGTTGAAGTTCAAAGGTCAAATAAAAACAAGGTGAACTCCATGCGGATATTGGTAAGCCACTATCTTAGACAGGATTATTTAAGTTTTGTTCATTTTGTTTAATTATTATTTATGTTTGTTTTATAAAACTACTTACTTAAAGTTTAGCAATTCATTTTTCAGTATTTTTGGGTGGATGATGACAATTTGTTTACTAACACACCATCATAGTCACTATATTTCCAATTTATAAGATACAGGGTCGGTCATATCATTTTTTAGGCCCGGGGCATATACTTAAAAAGAGGCACTCTATATATATAAGCAATATTCGGATAAAAAATTAAAATTAAATAATATTGATTTTGTTGCACTATTGTCTATGTCATGTCTTTAAAAACTTCACAATCTGTCATCGTGTAATGGTTTTATGGTGTTTCTCTGAATTTTTTCTCAATCCAAAAACCGCAAAAAAAAATAATTATATTAACATCGTATGACTATAAATTGGGTAAAAATTGCATACAATATTAAATTATATATTTATTAGTAATTTGAAAAAAAAGAATTTTAAATTTTAAAAGATTCATAATATAAATAGTAACATATGTGTCAAAAAAAAAAAACATCTCAAAAAATAAATACATATCATATTAGTATTTTTAATAATCGTATAATAAATAACATAACTACGTGATAAACAAAAATAAAAAAAATCAAACTCATTGAAAAACAAAAATATAAGAATTGAATTTGATGGGTTGTATATTGATATAAAGCAAATAGACCATATCTATACATGAAATCCAAGTGATAGTGATTAGATATAAAAAAATAAAAAAAAATGCACACAATGAGAATCGAACCCAGGCCATTAGAGTTTTAAAGTGAGATGACTACCAGCTGAACCAACACATTATCTGTGATTTTTTTCGCGCAAAAAACATATAACCTAATACTAGACTGCTGGGCTATATTAACATATTAAATTTTTTTGGGGCCCTTTAGAGTGATAGGGCCCTGGGCGGTGGCCTAGGTGGACCAGGCCTAGGGTCGGCCTGATAAGATAAAGTAGGCTAGAATTATTATAATAAATATTTGCTTATTTTATTATCCTTACAAGCAATACCTTGTATTTTTCAATAAGTAATGAACACAGTAGTTACTCGGTTAGCATTTAATATAGTGAGTGATCACCTATAGGTAACCGTTTAGATCATGTAATTTTATTTTATTTCATTGTCTGCAAAATAACTATTATAAAAAAATTGATGCATACAAGACTTTCCAAACAACCTTATGTATTCATACAACTCAGCGATCAGATAACAGTTATTTGTTTAACATGTGTTTAGTTGCCCATTTTATTGTAGTTCATGTTTATTATTACTATAGAATAATCAATATCAATTACCAGATTTACAGATACTACCAATTAACTAAAATCCTGTTATGTTAAAAACATGTTCACTGTTTGGCAGCAAAATGATAATATTGACTACAATGATGTTGTAGCACGTCCAGAAACAAATAAGGTTCAACCCCACATAATTTTGACGCAATCTGACAAAATTATAATCATTTTTTACTGTTAACTTACTTATATTGTTATTAACACAATATAGAACATTAACCAGTGTTTCAATATTTAGTTGAAAACAAATCTATATTATATTAATTCTGCATTTATTATATGCATGCAAATGATATATGTTTATGGTGTATATCAAATCATACTTTAATTATCTTTACGTATTTTAATATTATATAAATGTATGCTACACTAACGTTGTATTAAAACAACAATTTATTGGCCATTTTTCTACTTCGATTCTATCAAAGTAACATATATTAAAATTACACATGTACATGTGTATAAACACTTTTAAATAGAAGTATATAAAAAGAGTAGGAAAACAGTTACACACTTAACAGTTGGCATTTGAAAAATTCTACTTACATACAAGAGCGATTATTTTGTCGGTTACAAGAAACTATAAATATCCAACCGGTGTATATTTAAAAAAGAGAAGTCTAGAACAAACCTTTTTTTTTTCCTCTTTCACTTATAATAACTCATATCAATGTTTCATATAGCAGTTTTCAGCACGCATCTGTAAATCTTTAATTCTTTTCACAAATTCATTAGATTGAAGGTATGTATTCAATAAGTCTTTAATTTTTATTATGAATTTTTGTGAACCCTTTGATAAGTACAAAAATCTAATTAGTATCGTTCTATGTTCTTGCAGATCCAAGATAACATATTGTTTAAGAAATTGTTCCACAAATATTGTTATCCAAGGTATGTGCATTCAAAATGGTTCTTTGTACAATTCAATACGTTCAGTCTGTTTTATAAATATTTATCATTTGTTATTATTGTTATTAGTTATTACCATTGTTAATTTTAGATACCATGAGCTTTATTTCAAGGTATGGATGCATAAAATTATTATTGTAAAGTACAACAAGTTGGTGTAGGTTGTTTAGTATCATATTCTACATGTTTACGTTCAATACTTGAAATGTCTATTGATTACGTAAAATTTTTTGTTTCATATGAACAATAATTCTATTTTAATGTTCTAGGAGTCATATTAAATATATTTATATTCTTTCTGCAAAACAGTTTGAAAATGGTATGTTTTAAGTTATGGTTTTATATAAACATCAATAACCGATGTAATATGGTTTTAAATGCATAGCAGTTACTTACACGTAATTCCACATATGGTTTTAAGGGATAATATAAATATAACAAGACATATTCAATCAAGTCACGATTTCAGTTTTATTAAATAGTGCGGTCAAGAACATAGTAAATTAATTTTTCAAATAAAAAAACCATGGAAAACGGATCAAATAAATGAGAAGGATAATAAACTTACGAAGCATCATGAGTCCCCATGGTGTCTCGTCTGTTGCATGGAGTAGCCGATGGTTGTTGACGACAATTACTGAAATTATAATACAACGGAATTATTACATGCCATATTTAAATTAAAACATATAAACTAATCTACATACATCCAACAAAATATATGATACCAAATACATGACATTTATAACCTGCATAAGCATTTGTGTTGGAAATCTTTAGTCTATATTGTAAAGATATATTTCATAAGTATGAAACATACGTACCAATTTAACACACTCTTTAGGTTGTAAAAAATGTAATTTATCTGAAAACAAGAGTTTTAAAAATATGATATTTCCCAGTGATAGTCATAAAAGTAAATCACTGGTTAACCAACCAGTGTTTAATTGATCATTCAAAACAATAAAAATAATTTTTTTGGTTGTTGGATCCATAAACATCCGACTTTAACCGTGATGGGACTTTTTATTATATAAAAATGGTATTTTGTAAGAAAAACAATTCAAATTAAAAACTTATTTACTTGTATTTTATAAATTTTATATCTTTGTCTGAACCAAAAAAGCAACCTCATTCTGTAGAAACAATAGATCTACGTATAACTTGCCAAACAAAATATATTTTTTGTTCAAGCACATCGTGATCTAGATGTTTGAGTATGCATACAACGTAAGGTTCGCCAATGATGATTCTCGCAGTGTACGGTTCTATACCACATGCCGTCAGTTCATCATGTTTCATAATCTTCAGTAACTGTTGCAGCATTAGGAGCCGACTGACGTTCATCTTGCGTAGGAGCATTTGAGTTACGGTTGGCGGACATTGTCAAGTGAATAACGAAAGAAATGAACTGTTCATATGTTATTATATAGAAAACAACTTACGTAAAAGAGGTTACATTTTTTTGTGAGATGTGGGTTAGTGGGTGGTTTGAGATGTGAATGTGGATTAGTGGGTGGTTTGAGATGTGCATGTGGACTAGTGGGTGGTTAGTAGTTGTGAATATAGTTGTTGCATAAAAAAGTTGTACTATGTGCTTTTCAAGAAATACCCCTTATCAAGGGTTTTCCTTGAAAGTAGATTGATCCGATGGTGGAGATCGAAACACCCTCTCTGCTCCGCAAACAATATATATTATTAATTGACAAATTTCTCACCACAAACATTTTGTTCAATATTTATTTTGGAATATTTACACATTTTAAAGTGTGTAAAAATTTGAGCATACGTGAAAATTACTCACAATTTTTTTTTTTAATATCTTCGTACTTAAAAATGTAAAAATTTGTTAAATTTCAAATTTATAAGTATAGATAAACTCTCAATTAAATTTCAACTTTTGTAAGTATGGAAAAAGTGTCTCAATTCCATAATTTTAGGTGTGAACTTTTTTTTACTAAAAGTTTAAATAATTCAAATCTACATGTTTTAACGTCTGAACTTTTATTAATTTCAAATAACTATTTCTACACTTTTAAATGTATAAGTATTTTCTTGCAAGTATACAATTTCATTGTGTAGTTTTACATAATTTTGATGATTGGGTTTCTTTTATAGACTTATAAGTTACCAAAATTAATTTAATATTACGTACTTTTGTTTTACTTATATTTTTTAGCTTTTTGAAGACTATGTAAAAAATAAGGATAAAAACCTAGAAACTGACTTTGTGCGTTCATTTTTTATTTTTATGTACTTTTAATATAAAAAATAAAGATAAAAACTATACAACAGGTAAAACCTCTACGCAAAAGGCATTTTTCGTTCCCGTGATTTGATAGTTTACCCGGATACAGTCCTCCAATAATACAAAATTTCATCTCTATTTTGTTAACTTTTTCCCGGTTTTAGTCTTTGTGCCGTTAAACTTAACGGTCAAACCGTTAACTTTATGATAATGACATTTTTACCGTTTTCAACTATAAGACTTTTTAATCCTGATGGTTTTATTATTTTCGATTTATAATCCAAATTTCATCTTTTTTATATTACGTACATTTAAATGTGTATGAAATGTTGTGCGATTTATCCTTATCTATCTATTCTATTAAAAGAGTAAATAGATGTCACTTGTCACCTAACTAGAATGCCACTTGGCATAATGTGGATACGACACGTGTATAATCTATAATTTCCATATTAAAATAATAATTGCATTAATTAAATTAATTTAGAAATAAAATATCCTCCTATTATTTTGGATTTCAAATTTAAATTTGAGTCTAAAACTCCTATTATTTTGGATTTCAAATTTAAATTTGAGTCTATAACTCACATCTTTTGTTGGCTTCTTATCCAAACTTCTTAGCTTCTGTAATTTTTTTTTTATTACTTTTTTTGTTATTATTTAATTTTTAGTTATGTATTTTACATTTAACCTATTTTATATATTATCTATAATATTGTTATTTATTTGTAGTTTCTGTAATAATTTTTCAGATATATATAGTTTTGTAAAAACAAGTTATCTACTATTCCGTGTAGTATACGAGAAATATACTAGTTTTTATATCAAAAAATATATCATTAATGGCCATATGCAAATCGCTTGAATTGTCTGTCTTTTTAAATTAATTAATTAACCTTTTCTTTTCCAAAACACAGAGAAAGAGTGAATTGACTTACATCACGAACGTAGTTATATTTTATATTTGGGATAACGACATATAACAGAGACGTATTTTTATTTTTGTTTTTATTTATGTGTTGTAGTTTTTTGTTCCGTTGACGATTACATTTTTTATTTTGTTCTCATTTGGTAATTATATACTTTACTTTTGTTTCGTAGGTAATTATATAATTTTTTGTTTCCGATAAATGTTTTTCAACTTGTAAATGATATACAACTGTTAAAAATCTTTACACAGCTATTTCATATTAATATTATAAAAATTAAGGATGTGCAGAACTCAAGACTGACTCAAAAAACTGACGAATTACTAAGGGGTGTTTGATAACTCTTATCAGGTGATAAGAGGTAACATATTATTTGGTAATAGGAAAATACTGATAAGTGCGTTTGATATGCATAAGATATAAGAGTCAAATTCTCTTATCATCTCTTATCTTAATCAGATTTTGATATGTTTCTTATCACCACTTATCACACAAAATAAAAAAAACGTCTCTCCTCCCCTAACCCCACCCCACCCTAACCTTCCCTTACCCCATACCCTACCTCACCCCACCCCATACTTACCCTACCCCACGCTTATACTACCCATCAAACCTACTTACCCAACCTCACCCCACCCTACACCCCACCCCTACCCCTACCCTTCAAACCTACCCACCTCACCCCTACTCTACCCTTACAATCGACCCACCCCCACCACCTTACCCCTCAACCTACCACCCTACCCTATCCTACCTTACCACCGCCCTACCCCTACACCATTACTCTCCCTACTCCTATTTTACCCCGCCCCACCCACCTTACCCACCCTACCCTATCCTACCTTACCATCACCCTACCCTTACACCATTACCCTACCCTACCTGGCTACCTTACCACCACCCTACCCTTACACCATTACCCTACCCTACCCTACCCCTATCTTACCCTACCCTACCTACCCTTAACCATATTTATTATAACGAGAAATATTCCAACAATTTTGATAATATTTATTATTTTTCAATAAGATATCTATATAAACTTGTAAACTTTGGTTCTTTGGAATTTAATAAAGTAACCTTATAAATTTGATTATAACTTATAAGCTTGAATTGTTACTTGAATCTTGAAAGCATGTTGGTTATATATTTTTTGAATGCATTTATGTTACTTGATTATAAATTATAAACTTGAATTGGTTTTCTACTTGAATCTTGCCAAAGCTATTTGAATCTTTTAAAGAGTTTGCTTGAATCACTTTGATTTAATAATATTATTGTTACTTGATACTTGACTTTAATCAATGATATCTGTTTGGTTTTGAGAATGAATATGTAAAACTAATAAAAATGACAGAATAGATAATTATAAAACAAACAGACTTATTGAATTCTCTTATCAGACCTCAATATTTTATCAGGACCACATTTCATCAATCAGTGGAATAACATCAAACAATTTACCTTTCATGCAATCAAACAACACCTAGGAATCAGACTGAATGGTAGCTATCGATCGATACATTTCGTCAGTTTTTCGGTCCAGCCTCAAGTCCAACAAATCTCTAATTTTCATAATATCAGTATAAAATTTTTTTTGCATAGAGGTGTTATTTGTTGTATAGTTTTTCCAAGTTAAAAAAACTTATATTGAAAAAAAAAATACATAATTACGTAATGTAAACAAGAATAAAGTATAACAACTAACAAATGGAAACAAAAGAAAACGTGTAACTACAAGATAGGAATAAAAAAAAACGTAACTAACAAATGAAAAAAAAAAAAAAAAATTACAACGCATGAATTAAAACAAAATAAAAATACGTATCAATTGTATATCTTTATCCCATTGTATTTAGATAATTGTTTTAATAGGAAAAATTACATTTTATTAGACAACTAGTTATTAACCCATGTAATTCATGGGTATATGTAATAAATATTTTTTTAATATAATAAATTAAAATATTATTATAAAAATAAAAAATATTAATATATAATAATAAAAACTAAATCAATTTTATAATATATTTGTTTTTAAATTTGAAAACAATGTTTAGAAAGCATTATTTTTGTGAAGATTATCATGTTGTTATTCATTTCATGTTTATAGATGTGTTTTAGTTTTTACCGATAAATAAGCTAAAATCATGTTCTATGTTAAAATTTTTTGATTCAATTGACAATGAATAGAATCTTAAATCGATTGGTAACATAATTTTAAATTAATATTAACGTTAAGTTTAAAAATAAAAACGGAGTTAGTTAAAAGTTTTAACAAACAATAAAGTTTTTATAAATCAATTAGATAATTGTAGATAAAATATTCAAGATAGAGATAGAGGTTAAATTAGGAAGTATTTTAAATCATTTAATTATATTAGTTTTCATAAAATATTCTAAATTTTTTTAAATAAATTCTCATTAATTGAGAGAGTGAGTTATATAAGGAAAAACGGACGGGAAAAATAATTTAAGAGAGCTATGGAAACGACACGTGACAAGAGTTGTTTTGCTTTATTAGTATATATAGATATAAATATATAGATAGATTGAATGCATTTGATTTAGTCGTCTCTTCAATCAACAATAATCTAGATGTTTCATAATTCATACACCATATTACGTATGACAATAATGGTTAGTTTACATGAGTATTATAATCCTTATTTTTATATTATAATGAAGAAAAATTTTTATACAGCACATGTCGTTCTCTAGGTATATTTCTTTTTTATTTTCTATCTTTCTTATTATCAATGTAAATCATATTAAATCTAATATAATTCACACCATATCTTTTATTTCGTGTTTTTTTTATCATTAGTTAATTCACTTTAAATTTAAATTTAATCTAAATTTAAATCTTATTTTAACGATACTATTACTTTTGTGTGTGTATATATACACACACACACAACACACACATACATATTGTAGGTCCCAAAAGGTTTCCCAAGTATGTTGCTTTAAGTTGTAGAGGGGGATGAATACAACTATTTAAAATTTCAACACACTTTCTCAGAGTTTGTATGTATATATTAACAAGTGTTAATTACAAACAAGTTTGAACTGCGAAATGGTTCAAACTGAGATGACGGAAACAACAGATGAATAACTAATCTAAGACTCACTCAGACTAGTTACAATGAATTCACTCACTAAGATGCACTCACTGTTTTACAAGACACAGATGAACAGCTTTGAATAAGAACAGTTTGGACACACTATAACTATTTTTTTCTAAGTTGAACAACAGAACTTGCATGCATGAAAATACAATTCTTTTTGCACGCTCAAGACTTGTGGATTTCTCTCTTAGTTATCTCTCATTCCTTGAAAAATTCCTTTATACTCACTCAGAGAATCCCAGTGAAACTTCCTCATTGGATGCAGAGATAGTGGAGTGCCTTTACAAAAAGACAAGACTGCTTTTCTGCACATTCTGACAAAACAACATTTGTCCCTTTGTAGCAGAATCTTTGTCTTTTTCTTTTTATCTTTGTTGCATGCTGCTTTACCGTAAAGAGGAGTGTCAACTTTAATCATTTCCTCTTCATGTATACCTATTTTGATATAAGAAATGGTCTGTCACCCATTTCAAATATCCTCTTTGTCTTCATGTATCATAACAACTTAGACAGTGAAAGCAGTTTCTGATTTTCCACTTTGTCTTCGACTTGTAAACTGATCTTCACGTCCAAGACTTTACATGATGACATGGAAACAAATTCCATAATGTGTAAAACCTGTTCACAAAGAACAGAAACTGTTCACAAAGATTGGGTCAAAGTTGTTCAATAAACATGAACAGCATCCTGTCCAACAGTTTAGGACAGCTTGGACAATCTGCCAAGTTACAACTAATGTAACAGGGTGAACAACTTTGGGCTTATATTGCAAATCACTTATCAGGTTTCAATAAGGCATTAAAAGGCCTTAAATTATACCCTTAAGTGTATCAAACAGGATTGATTGAAAATCTACCGCTATGATATAGAACAGGTGATGCAGCGTAGCAAATTGAAAACCAAAGATAATTCGTTGATTCCACGAATACCGGGAAGATCTTAACCAAACTCACGTTGATTCACAGGAACACCGCGAATTTGGCCTTCAAAATTGGTTCACACAAAGAACACAAATTTGGGAGAGAAAACTGAAGTTTCATAAAAATTGGAAGTGACCATCCAAGTTCACACATTACAATACTAAAAATAAACGGGCCAAAATGATAATGGGCCAAACACACGGGCCAAAAAACTAAAGTCCAAACTGAAAGAAAAATAGAAAAATGCGAATTAAGTAGTCTTCGGGGCCTTTTTGGGCGAAAAGCAGGGCCTAAACCGCCTACGGTCGTTTGCCAGCACGTCGGGCCTGTCCATACGGTCGTTTTGATATATAAGCCCAAATCGGATACCCGAGGCCCAAGTTATGGCCATTTTAGTGAGCCAATGTGGTCATGGGCCTCCAAGTATTCTAAGGCCCGGTCTTCTACATCATTCCCCCCTGGGTAGACAAAATGCTAATACACTTAGACTGCTATCGTCACACAGGGTGTACCAACAGACTCCCTCTTGACGATAGCTTCTAATTATTTACATTTTGTTTAAGAACTTTGTTTATTTAAACTGCTGCCAGCATACAAACCTTGCTCAATACATACTTTAATTACATTTTGATATTTTCTAGCCTCACCTTCCATATGTGTGTCGCTTGAGATTCGGTGAGCGTGAAGCACTTGTAGGTCATCTTTAGAAAGGTTCACTAGGTGTAGCGGAAAATAGACTCTAAGAATTACTTTTTTCTTCGAAGTCCTCCATCACTGCTTCTCCTGTCTCACTTTCCACGTACCACCAATTGAGATTCTTCATGACGTCCTGTGGCATTGGCTTGAGAGGAACCTTCTTCAGACATCTAACTGGTTTGTATTGAATTTTCATCCACGGACTACCAGTTAGAGGGTCAATTCGAGTGTTGTCCATCACTCGTTTACCCACCCTTGGATTGAGCCGCTCGAATTTCCTCGACCTCCCTTCTTTTCTGATGATCTTCGCGATTATTTCAGCATAAGGGTCGTCGCCGATGTTGATAAGCTACTTCCATGCTAACGCTTTTATTTCAATCTTTGGCAAGGAATTGAAGACTTTCAGAGTTCTTCTGAGATACTGGAGGCCATCTTTTCGTTTGATAATGAATAGCTGCAATTCTCGATCAAAGAACCAGCTCAAAATATTTCCTAATAGCTCTCCAGCACCCGGCACACACATCTTCTTTTTCAGCTCCAACTCCTTTTTCTCTGCCCTGAACCACAATTTTCTTTTTTCTTCGTTCGTAAGCTCTCTGGCAGGCTCTTCACTTGATGATTCAACATTTAAAGCAGCTTTGACTACTTTTATGTTAATCACATTATTTCCTTCTGTTACATATGTATCTGTGATAGGGTTTTGTTGAACAATGATTTCATTTGCTTCATCATCCTCATCAACATAAACCTCGTCATCAGATTTCCAGTCGGTTACGTCTTCAGGCACAAATTCTCCTTCTTCTAAATCTTCTATTTCGTCCTCGTAATCAAAACCAAAGTCTAGAGGGTCTTCATCGATATCCATTAATGCTTCAATCATTTCATGTATCTCAGACTCTGTGACTTTTGAGGAACTAGTCTCACCTCCTGCAGCCCCCGACTGACTCGGCTCCCCCTGAATCTCAGCATGTTGAGCAGCAGAAAAATCTACTGGCTCATTATCTTTTTGTGCACTGGGATCATTGTCGTCATCATCTCCACCCCTTGGAAGCTCCTCCTGATCCCTACAACTTGTCTCCCCTTGAGCCTTTAGATTTTTTAATAATTGCTCAATAAGGGATCGCATTGATCGAATCTCGGAAGATTGATCAGCAACAAACGTTTTAAGCTCCAAGTTGTCTTCCTCGATCCTAGCCACAACTTTCTTTAACTCTGCATTCTCTGTGTCGACTATGGCATTGTGCTGTTGTATCTCACTGAGAGCCTTGGTTAACTGAAAGATTTGGACTTGCTGGAATTCAACCTTGCTTCGGAGCTCAGAAAACCTTTGATTGTCTGTGAAGGTGGATGATGTGGATGGTATGGATTGTATGGGAGTTGGAATGATTGGCGAAGGGATGTATGGTTGAACAGGTGGTGGTGGTGGTGGAATGGTTGTTTGAACGGGTGGAGGTTGAGGTATTTCTGGCTGAGAAGCAGAGGCCGAGGAAGCTCCCTGCATGAACCTATGGCGTTTGGCCCTTTGTCGATGTACCAAAGGTACTACCTCCTCTTCTTCATAATCTGAGTCGTCTGACCCCCCTGAAGCTCTTCTTCTTCTAGCACATTCCTCTATCACAACTAATCTTGATCCATGTGTCCGTATGTGTATGGACGGATCTTCTGTTTCTTTTTCCATTTCTATTTCTTCCATTTCCTCAGATTTAGTTTCTGAAGAAGACTCTTCGTCACCTGCTGGCTCAGGTTCATATTCATCAATTTGTCTAAACACATCTACTTCTCCTTCTGGAGGCTCCAATAGATCTCCAACGAGTTCAGCCGTGATGTCCGCATTAGCATTCGGACCGGCTGCCCAAATCTCTTGCAACGTTTGATATGTCGGATCAGATTCAGATGGTGCACTCGAAGGACCAGCCTCCTCCGTCTCTTGAGCTTGGCTTATAGAAGGCCTATCTGCCTGAATTTGTCTCGCGGATGCCCTTTGCCTCCTTCTTTGTTGTTGAGGCCTTGGTTGCTGCGGTCGCTATTGCTGTGGTTGCTGTTGCTGTTGCTGTTGCTGGGGAACCTCCACATCTCCTGCCCAGTTGGCATCTTCCCTTACTTGGAAATCGGGATCAATTACAGCTCCAAACAATGGTCCCTCTACTGGAATAGCTAATCTTCCTCGATGAGAGGAGCAATCAGCAAATATTCTTTTATCGATGACCGCAACACTCTGAATTTCATTGAGCTGTGGCAGATTTGGCAGGAATTGCCTGATCAGCATCATTACAAATCGCGGATAAAGCAGAAATCTTTCTCGTTCCGGAGCTGTTATTTGCTGAACAAACTCGGAGAAGAACATCTCTGAAAAGCTGAATCTTTGATTGTAAACTAAAGCTATCATCCCAGATTGAATCTTCGATACAATGTAATCGAAGCCAGCTCTCTTTGCTGCAAAACATACCATGAAAACATGCGCCAAATATCTCCATTGACCGATAAGCCCACTTTTCATATAAGACGGCTTCGCTACATCCAGACTATACCCCATTCGCACAAAAGCGGCCTGCCTGATTGACAACGGGAAGTCAATTGGCCCATTTTCTTGATCCTGTGATCCAAGCTGCAACACTTGACGTAGCATATCTGCTGAAAATACCAGAGGATGTCCAGCGACTCTCGTCCTTAGTACTGTTGGAGTAACAGTACAATCCAGTTGCAGGTGATCCCAAAACTGACGCACATATGGGATAACGATTTGAATATTATGAGACAGTGCATACGCAATCCTTGATCCATTCAAGAAATCTATCATCTGACGGAAAGCTTGAGCCTCAGGAATGGCATGGTCAGGAGAGATGACCATGTTATGCTTAGGAACAAAAATCCTATCAGCCACGTCTGCACAATATAGCAAATAAAATATTAGAATTATTAAAAAGCAATAAACTTGTGTAAATTCAAATTTGTTTTATTTTGAACTTGTATAAGGACAAAATCCAACACCTATGAATTTCTACAAGTTTAATTTAAATTTTAATCAAATAATTCAAACATAATAACAAATTCGAATGTAATAACAAATTCGAACATAATGTCAAATTCGAAACAACAAATTCGAATAATCGTTCATTCGAGTTTAGTGGGTCATTCGAGTTTAGTGACAAACTCGAGACCCCGATCAAACTCGAGATTATGAACAAACTCAAATCTGTCGGTCACTTTAATCACAAAAGTCCAAGATTTTAACCATTTTAGACGTAGAAAATCACATCTATTAGTTCTAATGGGTTCTAATCGAAGATATTTGTGGTCAATTTGACATTTCAACGGTTCAAGTTTGTAATTTTGAAAAACAAACTTTCCAACTTCAAAACTTCAAAATCCAATAGTTTTGGCCTAAATGGAGTATAACACTACCTAAATCTTGTATAATACACTTGGTTATACCTAGACTTGCTAGTAGAATCGAACACCACTGGACAAAACTCGACAAATAGTGTGTAACTCGAAAACGGTAAACTCGAAGAACAGATTCAAGATCACTGTTGATAGACTCGAAGACTCAAATTCGAATGTAGGTGATAATGACTTGTCACTGTTGACCTATTTATATCAACCAACCACCTTCGAGTTTGATCCTTTCTCGAGTTTACTGACAGAATCGAGGCCATGCCACTTTCGAATTTATATTCGAATTTAGCTTGAACTTGAATTTAATTTGAAAATTTTGAAACCCTTTGAAATAAATTCAACTGTTTCAACTTTTTCAGCCTTTTCGTGTAACGGAATAAACTATGCCAAATCTTTTACCCTAAGCACAAAATGCTAATACACTTAGACTGCTATCGTCACACATGGTGTACCAACACAGAAGGGTCTTCATCGATTTCAGCTCAGACTGCTGATCAGCTACAATTGTCTTCAACTCTGAATTTTCTTGATCGAGTCTGGCATTATGCGCTTGTAGCTCTTTCACTGCAGTTGAAAGTTGAAAATTTTGGACTGTTTGGAAGTCCACATTTCCTTTCAGCTCTGTGAACCGCTGATTATCAGTGAATGTAGTTGATGTTGATGGAATGGAGGCAGATGTTGATGGAATGGAGGCGGATGTTGATGGGGCAGTGGTTGAAGTTGATGGAGCAGCCGGTAACACAAGTTCAGGAGCTGAAGTGGATGGAGCTCCCTGGATAAATCTATGCTGCCTCGCCCTATGCCTAGGTACGAGTGGAACTTCCTCTTCTTCTTCTTCAAAATCTGAGTCTTTTCCTCTGCATCCCCACCTGTTGGCCTTGTCATTTTCTGTCTACTGACCACTAATCTTGATCCATATCTGCCAATTGTGATATCTGGATCCTCAGCATCAGAACTAGACTCTGAGGCATTCTCAACATGCCTTTCAGCCTCAGCCTGTACTCCTTCTTCTTCTTCATCCTGTACCTCTGTGTCCATATCCTCAGCTTCAGGTGGCTGGTATTCATCAATGTCTCTAAATATGTCATTGAACTCAGTTGGAGGCTCCAAAATCTCATGAACTAATGCTACCACAATATCTTGCTCAACAGCAGTTCCTTGAGCCCAAATTTCTTCAAGTGTTTGCGCCCTTTGATCAAATTGAGGGGCCGAACTTGACGGGCCGGCAGCGTCCGTTGATGGACCTGCTGCAGTAGATTCTGTCTGTCGGCTAGAGGATGGTCTAGATACCGAAACTTTGCTTGTCGGTGCTCTACGTCTTGGTCTCTGCTGCTGCTGTTGCTGTTGTTGTTGTGGCTGCTGTTGTTGCTGTTACTGCTGCGGGACTTCTCCTGCCCAGTTATCACCCTCTGGTGCTACAAAATCAGGGTAAATAACTGCCCCAAACAAAGGTGCCACTTGCGGCCTGACCTGCTCAGCCCTTCTCGCATTATGTGACAGGCAGTCAGCAAAAATCCTTTTATCAATTATGGCCACGCCATTTGTATCTGGAAGTTGTGGCAAATTAGGCAAAAAGTGGCGTATGATCATCATCGCAAACGTGGATACATCAAAAAGCGTTCCCTCACCGGAGCTGTGATTTGGTGCACAAACTCCCCAAAAAACATTTTCGAAAAACTGAACTGCTTGTTGTACACTAAGGCAATTAATGCCGATTGCAGCTTGGATACCATAGTATCAAAACCGGCCTTCTTCGGCGCAAAACAAACCATAATGACGTGCACCAGATAACGTGTAGGTCCCGAGAGGTTCCCAAAGTATATAGTTATAAGCTGTAGAGGGGGGGTGAATACAGCAATTTAAAAACTAGACACTTTTTTCTCAATGTTTGTATGTATTATCAACAATTTGTTAATTACAAACAAGCTTGAATGCGGAATAGTTCAAGCTGAGATGACAGATACAACAGTATGCTTACTAGTCTAAGACAGACTCAAACTAGTATACAATGAATACACTCACTAAGAAGCACTCACTGTGTTTACAAGACTTAAAGGAACGGCTTATGTAAAACAGCTTATACACACAGATGCTGGTTTACACAGAAGGTTTGCATGCATGAAAATCACACTTGCACGTTCACTCTTGGGTTTCAGCACTTAGCTTTCTTCACACTTCTTTCTGACCTTAGAAGCTTCCTTTTATACTCACTTAGAGGATCTAAGAGAAACATCTTCATTGGACGGAATGAAAAAGGAGAAGTCTTGTTGAAAAGACAACATAACCTTTTCTGCACTTTTCTGAAAAGCAGACTTGTCTTCACATGTGCAGAACTTTTGTCTTTTTACTTTGTCTACTGTTGCATTGCCTTTAACTAATTTAGGAATGTCAACTTTGCGTCTTTCTTCCTTGTAAAGGCCTATTTTGATATAAGAAAAAGGTCTGTCACCCTTTTTCAAATAACCTTTTGTCTTCATGTTACAGAACAGCTTGGGCAGGCTAAGCATTTCTGTTTTCCACTTTGTCTTCGACTTTGTAAACTGATCTTGTAGTCAAAAAACAATACATGATGACTTGGAAACATATTCCATAAAGTGTTAGCACTGTTCACAAAGACAGTTTCTGTTCCCACAAAGAACAGAACACTTTAAAAGATGCCCAAGCTGACTCAACAGTGAGAGCAGCGTGACAGTTTATGTCCGCCTGTCAGCGACAGAGCAGCTTGGAACAAACTGTCTTAAGTTGCAAACACATGCAACATATAGAACAGCTTTAGACTGATATTGCAAATCATTTTCAGGTTTCAATAAGGCATATAACAGGCCTTAAATTCATCCTTCAAATGCATCAACAGGTTTGATTATTAAAATCTCCCCCTCAGATGTAGAACAGGTTTGACTGAGGCCTTTTTGTGCCTAACAATCTCCCCCTATTTGCAATAACCAGTTCAAGCTGGTCTTATCAAAAATCACTATATATTTTTACAGTACATTTGCTGAAATAAAATTACAACATTACAGTTTAAAGAAAGATCGGTTTTTATATACACTGATTCTTGAACTTACACTAGAACAAACACATGTTCTTACAGAGTACAACATAATGTACTAATGTATTTTACAAAAACTAATGTAAAAAGCAAAAAATTACAACTTATGTAAATAATGTACAACTAAATGCTACAGGATGACAACAATGTACAAATGTTTGGACTGTTTGAGTTGGGAGGGGAGCAGATAATGGCAAGCCTGTCCAACTGATGGACAGCTTCCATTCTTCACCTACCCAGATGGTAAATGGACTTCATATCAATGGAGAAGGATCCTGAACCATCCTTTCCAGTTCTTCCCTTGTATCCTCAAGTTCCTCAATTTCACTTCTGATAATCATGAACTTGGGATCATTGAGCTCTCCTCTTTCATAGAAACCTCTGAGCTGATCCCAGATGGCTGCTCTCCATTTGCTAGACTGCCTGAAAGAAACTGCAAGTCTGAAGGCGGCAAGTTGTCTCAGATCAACTTTGTACAGCTCTGAGGCTCTTTGGAAGCACTTCTTCTGAGTTAGGGGATCTACAAAAAATGCCCCCAGCTCAGGTTCTTCTATAATCTTGCCATCCTCAAACTCTATTCCTTTAGGCAGACTATGATCAACTCCGTTTATTTCAATGGCATAGTCGCCCTGTTCAATCAGCGTAAGGAGTAACTCCATTTCTGTATCTTTCTTTGTCCTTCTGGCCTTTATTTTGGGGTATGTCACAGAGACACCCTCTTTTACTTCTTTTGGAATCAGGCCCAGCTCACTTACTCTCTCCATCAGCTTCTTGATGTATGCCCTGATAGTCTTAGCCATTTCTGACTTAGACTGGCTCAGGGCAACTGCCAGTTCCACCCATTCCCTGTATCCCATCTGTGCAACATCAGTGTGATCGTAGGATTCCATTTCAGGGCCTGTTGCACCCATCCTGGTGATCTGAAGCTTCCACTGTGTGCCTTTTCTTGAAATGGGAACAGCTTTGACAATCGCTTCCTTGGCAAGCCTTCTA
>JAANYP010001478.1:23136-110691 GCA_020465985.1 Centrapalus pauciflorus | reverse complement strand
TCCGCGTGGCACCGGTTGTTGTTGATGTCTACTTATATGTAATCTATAAAACATTACTTATTTTAATTTGTCCAATTAATAGTATTTTCTATTTTAATAATACAATACTTTGATTTTAACAAATTTTTTTTGAAAAAAAGGTCATTTAACATTGGTATGACAAAAGAAAGTTAATTAATGGTTTGAAAAAATTAAAAAGGGCCAACATTTAGCAATCCACAAATTGAGTGTGTAATGTAGCATTGTTAGTTAGGGTTACAAACGTTCCGTTTGGCAGGATGTTCGTTTATTAATTAAACGAATAAATATGAACACATTTTTTGGTTCTTTTAACTAAAAGAACGAACATGAACATAAATTTCGTTCATTCTTACGTTCGACAATATTTGGTTACGTTCGTTTACGTTTGTTCGTTTACATTTGTTGATAACCTAATATAATAATACTATTGATAGTCTATTGTACATTTATAATAATAATAATAATAATAAAATATTTAAGTTAAGATTAGATACTTTAAATTGGTTTGTTTAACTTGAAATTGGCCTAGTTTAAGTATTTTGTGGTTAGGTAGTTTTTCCCACAAACATCTTTGTTTGTGTTTATTTAAATTCGTTTGCATTTGTTTAAATTCGTTAGCATTCGTTTATGTGTTAAACGAACGGAAATAAACAAAGACGAATAAAGATAGTCTCTTAGAAAATGAACACGAACAGAAAAGCTCGTATTCGCTCGACATATAACCTTTCGGTTTTTGTTCGTTCGATCGATCGATCATTCGGCAATTGCTCTATGGTGTCATCACCGTTAACATCGAATATATCCCATTTGAATTGTTTTTTATCATAGTGTTTGGATAAAGGTACAATCTATTATATTAATTTATGTCTTGTTTCTAAAATTCTATATATAATCATGTTTTTGTGTTTTATTTTTAATTCCATTGCGTTGAATTTTTACTTGAAAATTGCTAATACATGTAAATAAACCTATAATGACAATATACTTTGAATCTTTGCATGATAATATGACATTAAATTGTTCTTCCATTCTTAACGTTTATAAAGAACTTAATCATTATCTCTCTCATTGTCGCATATTGCATTTGTTCTCTCTAACAAAATTTGGACACAAATATAGATTATATACTTATTTGAACGTGTTCTGATTTTCATAAATTTAATTTTTCTAATAATAATAAGTCAAAGATAAATGGTGTTTTAATTTGATATGTCATTGTTATTGATAAAAGGATTATATGCCAAAAATAGCAATAACTTTTTTGTAATTTTACCATTTATATCCACATTATTCATTTTTTATCATTAATAGCAATAACTTTAGTATTTTTTTACCGATCATAGCAATTTTTGACCTAGAAACCTGCTATAGCAGGTTACCATCCATTAATAGCAACAACTTTTATCTTTTTACCAATAATAGCAACAATTTTTATCATTTTACCAATAATAGTAGCAACTTTTAACTTTTTATCAATAACAACAATATATCAAATTAAAACGTTATTTTTCTTTAACTTATTATTATTTTAAAGAAACTAAAATTTATGAAAATTGAAACATATTCAAATATATTCATAATCCATTTTTTTGTTCAAATTTTGTTAGTGAAAAATCAAATACAATGTATGTCTATAAAAAAGATAACGGATTTGTTTTTTTTCTATAAACATCAAAAACTAAAAATTATTTTGATATGTCATATTTTCATGTATAGCGGGTATTTAGGGTATAATAGGGGCGGCTATTCAAGTGTAACATTAGAACGCAAAACTCAATCTATTTTGTATACAATGTCATATAAATATAATGAACACATTATGTTACATTTGTATTATTTTTTGGATACTTAATTACAACAATAATTGCATTATTTAATAAGTTGATGAATAAATGTATAATATTAGACATAACTAGTCAAAATGACTCGTGCGATGCACTGGGTTATTTTTTAGTTTAACACATTGTAATTATTAGATATTTATATGTTTAGGGACCACTATAATTAACCGTCTAAATGAGTTTGAAAGTCTTTTTGTTGCAGAAATTTAAAAAAACTTCACATTTATACATGTAACTTTTAAAGATTATTGTAAATTTAACTTTATGCATATATCGTTCATATATTTTTTTTAATAGTAATAATTGTACTATATAATAATTTAAAGATATTGGTTTTAGGAATAATTTTTTCGTATTATTAAATTGAAAAACTTTAACATTCGTTATATATATGTTAAAAGTTTGTGAATTCATTTTATTTATAGAACATATGGAATTAATTGTTCACTTTGATTATATATTTTTTTATCTTAATTTTTCTTTAAAAGAGAATGAATAATGTTAGAAGTTTTGAGTATAATCTATTTAAATAATTAAAAGTTATAAATTTTTTAGTACAATCCAATCCATTTTAGTACTAAAATATTTTAAAATGGTTGATTTTGATGACTAAATTTTTTTAACAATAAATAAAATATATATGTTAAATAATTTATTTAATGAATGTATGTCTTTTAGAATCATCATTTTAAATATTTGAACAAATATTATTTAAGTAAATATTGTTATAGATCTAGTATAGAATCTATATGTATGTTACAAATTACCAAAAACATTACTTTAACCAAATTTATATATTTATTAACTAATGATATTAATATTACTTTGAAGAATTTATTGTCATATTAATGTCATCAATATCTTAATGACAATTTATAATAATATTTATTGTGTTAGTAGACCTTCTTAATTCCAACGTACCAAAGTCTTGAAATTTATATTCTTAATGTGCTAAAGAATGGAGGCATCACCGTTTTCGAAAAGCTAAAAATATAGTCTCAATATAATAAAAGGATAGAAAAAATCATACTCATATGTTAATCTCCAATTGGAATTATATTATTTTATTTGATCAATAAGGATTTATCATGCTTTTTCATAATCACTCTATGGCATTAAAACACTTGCACAAAAAAAAAGATGGGCGAAATGATTTAGATAACGGAAATATGACGTTAATATTATAATTACTGGAAAAATATATTAAAAATCATGATGTTCTTTCATGTACATTTGCAACTCATAGAGAATGTAATATAGAAGAAAATATTGAAAATAATAAGTTCTAACAATAAAGTTAGTGTACTACTTATAGTGAAATAATTAATTCATTATGAAAATGAGATGTAATTCAAAAGACTGAAATGTTATGAATAAAGTTTAATATAATACAGTTAATATTATTATTATTAAAATCATTAACATTTTAAATATACATAACTATTATATTTACAAAAGTAGAATAAATAACTTATTAATAAAATGATTAATGATATTCAAATGAAAAGGTTAACGAAAGAATTGTTATGATAATCAATTATTTATGTTTCTTTATGACTTGTACATCGAGTTTGTCAGGATCTAAAAGTAATTAACCAAGACTAACTGATTTAAATTTATCAGAGTATAAATCAATAATCTTGCTTTGAATCAAAGTTCAGTTAAGAAGTTTGTGGAATAACACTTAATTATTTTAACAAAAGCTTTCAGAACCAATAGCAGATAAACACAAGAAATAATCAAGAATGCTTGTATTGCTGATTTCAATGATTACAATCACCTCTAATCTGTTTGATTAGACGAAGAACACAAACTGTTCTTAGGGTTTTACAACCTTAGATGCTTATGAAAACTTAAACAAAAAGCAATTACAAACTTGAATGTGCAGAAAACTCCTATATAATAGAAAGACCTATTCTATGTATTTATATTGTTTCTTGATTTGTTTCCTTGAAGGACTATGACTTCTCTGATAGTAGATATGTTGGAATCTTCGTGTAGATATCTTTTCCTGAAAATCAGCACTTTCTGTTTATGAAACTGTTGAGCAGCTTGAATCACTTGACAGCTTGAACAAAGCAGCTTGAGTTGATTTACTCTGGCAGCTTGAACTTTTACACTGGCAGCTCGAGTTTCTTTAACTAACAACATGAACTTTGTATTTACATGTAAACTCTACTAACAGTTTGAGAAGTCTAACTAACAGTTTGACCTTACTTAGACTATTTCCCAACAATCTCCCCCTAACTTAAATTCTTTACACAAGACTTTAAGTTCTATACAAAAATGGAAATGAATAAGTAAACTGTTATTTACAAACCAAGGCTTTCAAAAAACTTACAACTGTGCAAGTTTCTGATTTACAGCCTTCAAAAAAATATTTCTTCATCTCATCTCTATCACAAGATATCCTAACAGATTTCATCTGGAGTAGCATTTCCTTTGGTAGATCATAGAATTCAAGATTAAAGAACATACCAGATCCATCTGAAAATTTTATTCTGTAAGTCCTTGATTTGACAAACAGATCAACTTGCTTGATCTTCTTTCCCTTCTTGTTGGCATCCTCTATCTCTTCCCTTATAGACTCAGGATCAAAAATGGACTTCAGATCTTTGATGACTTGTTTCACTTGTGGTAGAGCAGATCTTACTTGTGTCACAGACCCAATATTGTGCATCTTTGTTAGCTCATCTCTAGTCAACTTTTGAACCATATGCCAGAATGTGTCATACTCTTCTTCTGGACCAGATTCCCTTCTCACTATAAACTGAACTCTTAAATCAATATTGTCCAGTGGCTTGGCATACCAGTAGTTGATAAGAGGCTTTGTAAAGTCATGTTGGTCAATCAATTTCTCTATCTCCATGGCCTTTTGCAGTTGTTGCTCAAACAACACCCTTTTAACTTGATGCAGCTTTGCTTGTGATGATGACTCAGATACAGGAATAGAAGCAACAACTTGATCAGAAGGAGCAGGGGCACTAGCAGCACCTTGAACATGACTTGTACCAGTTTGAACTGGTTCTTGTGATGGTTGGACTTCTTGGGAGACTTTTGTTTTCTTTCTTTTGTCCATTTCTTTGTCATGGATCTCTTGCAGCCTTTCAGTTGTCATGGACTGAGCCATTTTTTTTGGAATGTCAGCTGCAAAGGCAAAATTGATCAAAAATCTTCTATGCTCAGCCTTGGAGTGCCCTGTTGGCAGCTTCCTCTTCTTCTCTCCTTGTTTGACCACAAACCCCTTTAGGTAATCACCTAAGGTTTCATCATCGTCCATTGGGGGCTGGGTTTGCTGGTCTAACTCTTGATCCTGTTCTTCTGCTAACTTTCTGGCAACTTCAGCATCAAAGGCAATCTGGGCTTCTCTAAAAGAAAATTTGTGCTTTGGAGACTCAATGAGAATGCCCTTGCCCTTGTCTTTTGCAGCAGAGGATGTAGCTTGGACTGTACTGGTTGGAGCTTGAACACCTTCCCTTATAACAACTCCAGTTGCTTTTGAGGAGGCAGCAGCTTGAGTTTCTAGACTAACAGCTTGAGAAGCTGTTGGGACTGTTAGCCTAGAAGGTGGAACTGTTGAGGCTGCTTGGACTGCTTTTGGAAACTCCTGATTCTCCACCTTTTTGGAAGCATTGGTTTGGTCAGGAGGACCTACAACCTTTGCCACTTGGGTTTGAATCAAACGCTCTAATTTCATGATCTTATTTCCACAGAGGGTAAACCCTTTATGGAGATAAGCCATTCTTTGATTTTGAGCGGCTTCTGCCTGCTTTAGTGCAAATATCTGAGCTCCCTGTGCAGCAATGATGGACATTTGGTATTCCAACATAGCTACAACAGGTTTCATCTTGGGATCCGTCAAAAGCATGATTTGCAGACTAGCCTCAAGATCAAAAAACACCTGTGGTGCTTGTGATCTATCACCGGCAGGAATACCAGAAGTAGAAACCTCTGGGCCCCTCTGTTCTTGGTTCTGGGGACTTCCAGCTTGTGTTTGCACACTTGCTGTTGCCATGGGCGTGGTCTTAATGATGTTGGCACTGTCCTGTGCCTCTGGTGCAGAGACAGCAGTAGTGCCAGCCACAGAACCCATATGAACAGTCTCTGGTGAGATGTTCACCTCCTGAGTGAGGATGGGAGTGTCCTCAATGTGTTCCCTTTGTATATTCTGTGCAGAAGTGTCCTCCTGCACAGGGTTATATGGCTCTTGTCTGAGAGCTGAGGAGGAAGGAGCTCCTTGTCCTCTTTTCCTTTTATATAGAAATTTTAGTGTGGGTCTTGGCTGATGAAAAGGAACAGAAGGAATTTGTGTATCATGAGGAGGGGGTTGGGGTCCTGGGGGTGTAGCAGTGATGATAGGCTGAGCCTGCTCAGGACCCTCTCCTCTGTTTCTTGGAATGATGTTCATCATTGCAGAAGGCAATGGAACATCTACACTCAAAAAATTGGCAATTTGTTTTAAAAGTATTTTGATTGAAGATAGTGAGTGCCTATGGGAAACATGTATCCTCTTATGTATGTGAGAAGTAGTGCAAGTGTGTGCAATTATTTCTGCCAAAAATCTAGGATACATTAAAAACTTCCCAATCTTTAGGGAATGATGCCTTAACATCCCCTGAAAAATCATATTTGAAAATTTGAACCGTTGGCCCGTTGAAAAGCACACTAAGGCAGTGGCAATGTTGGAAGAAAATTCTGACCAACCGGTTCTTTTGGGGCTTATACACCGCTGAATGATATGTACAAGATATTTCCACTTAGGTGAAAAATGTGCTTTCAAGAAAGTAAATGAATCAGCAGGACCCCTATATCCAATATTATAAAGACCAGTATGTAAAGTATCAAGAGTTAGGTCTGTTATACCTGTGGCATCTTGAAGATGCAAATGACGGCGAATGGAATCCTCAGTTATGGTGATGGGAGTGCCATCAATTTTGGATAGTATAGAGGGAATTCCATTGATGGTTTGGACAGAGGCACGGTTCCAGAATTGCTCAATATGAGTGATGTATATGGTGGGATTGATATTGAGTGCATGATGGATATGGGAGTGTCGAAGAAAGTCCATCATGTCATGGAACGGATGAAGGTCTGGGTGCTTTAGAGAGTAGGGAAGGCAGTTGTGTTCTTTAACAAACTCCATTGAAGATCAAACGAAGGTTTTAGGGTTTGCAAAGAAGAGTGTGTGAATCGTTCAGAGAGAAAAGAAAGGCCGTGGAAGGAAATTTTGTAACTGATAGTTACAACTGAACGAAACGGGGACCTTTAAAGGTTTTGAAAAAGGTTGGGTCCCGCGCACACACATTTGTAATTACCAAAATACCCTGCACACTTTGACAGATCAAGTGAATAACTAACAGTCCGAGAAAATGAACTACCAGCTTGAGAAAATACTCAAGCTGTTAGGTAAAACTTAGGCATCTTTTAATAAAACAGTGACTCCCCCTTAAATAGGCATATAAAGTTGATAATAATGAAGACAAGTTAATCCATGTTTACCATACCAATGTTTGATACTAGGAAAGTGAACCTTCCTACATCAAAAGGTTTTGTAAATAGATCAGCTAACTGATCATCAGTATGTATTTTGGTAACTTGTATTAACTTCTTCTCATTACAATCCCTTATAAAGTGAAATCTGATTTCTATATGCTTGGTTTAAAGGAATTTCACTGGGTTTTGCACAATGCTGATTGCACTTGAATTGTCAATATAAATAGGAGTGGATGAAAAGTTCATACCATAGTCTCTCAATTGATTTTGAATCCACATTACCTGTGAGCAGCAACTTGCAGCTGCTACATATTCTGCTTCAGTGGAGGATGTGGAAACAGTTGTCTGCTTTTTGCATTGCCAAGAGACCAGTCTTGCTCCTAAATATTGACATCCACCAGTTGTGGATTTTCTGTCAATGTTGCATCCACCATAGTCACTGTCAGAGTAGGCTGTTAAGGTAAGAGGAGAGTCTTTAGGATACCAGAGGCCTAAATGAGGTTGGCCTTTTAGGTATCTAAAGATTCTCTTAACAGCAACCAAATGAGAATCCTTTGGAGAGCATTGAATCCTAGCACACACACAGACAGTAAACATAATATCAGGTGTAGAAGATGTTAGATACATAAGTGATCCTATTAGAGATCTGTATAAATGAATGTCCACATCAATGCCATCTTTGTCTGTATGGAGCTGCTTGTGAGGATCCATTGGAGTGCTTGCAACTTTGGAGTCTTGATACCCAAACT
Organism: Centrapalus pauciflorus; assembly: GCA_020465985.1. Classification (NCBI taxonomy): domain Eukaryota; kingdom Viridiplantae; phylum Streptophyta; class Magnoliopsida; order Asterales; family Asteraceae; genus Centrapalus; species Centrapalus pauciflorus. The sequence continues at coordinate 102,587 of JAANYP010001478.1, read as the reverse complement.
TTTCCAGTATGTCTTTAACATACTTTGATTGACTTATGAAGAGACCAGTGGGTTTCTGCTTGACCTGCAATCCTAGAAAGAAAGTGAGTTCTCCCATTGAACTCATTTGGAACTTTTTGTGCATTAAAGCTTCAAATTCTTTGCACAAACAATCATTTGTTGAGCCAAAGATGATGTCATCAACATAGATTTGGACAAGCAGAATCTCAGCTTTGATGGACTTAGTGAAAAGTGTTTTGTCCAAAGTTCCTCTCTTGAACCCATTTTGTAGAAGGTATGATGACAGAGTATCATACCATGCTCTTGGGGCTTGATGAAGACCATAGAGAGCCTTGTCTAACTTGTAGACCTTGTCTGGATACTTGTAGTCCTCAAAACCAGGAGGCTGACATACATAGACCTCCTCTTCAATTGTCCCATATAGAAAAGCATACTTCACATCCATTTGATACACTTTAAAACCTTTGAAGCTTGCATAGGCCAAAAAGAGTCTGATGGCTTCAATTCTTGCTACTGGAGCAAATACATCATCATAATCTATGCCTTCTTCTTGAGTGTACCCTTGAGCTACTAGCCTTGCTTTATTCTTGATGACTATCCCTCTCTCATCTTTCTTGTTTCTGAACACCCATCTTGTACCAATTTCTCTCTTTCCCTTAGGAAGATCAACTAGTGTCCATACATTCTGAATCTTGAACTGTAGAAGCTCTTCTTGCATTGCTTCAATCCAGGATGAATCTTTCAATGCTTCTGATGCCTTTTTAGGTTCCAGTTGAGACATGAAACAGGCATGTTCAAAAGAAGCTAGACTGAATTCAGGAACTGCTTGTTCAGCAGCAGCAGATTCATTGTGAACCATTTTCCTTGTTTGTACAGGAGTACTTGGATCACCCAGTATTTGATTTAGAGGATGATACTTGTGAACTCTGAGGGTAGGCTCTCTCTCTGTCTGAAAAGAGGATCCAAGATTTGTATCATCTCCATCAGGACCAGTGAATGGTTCAGCTTCAGGAACAGCTTGACTTGAATCTGGGACTGGTTCCCTTTGGGGTGGAGCTGTGCTCTTAGGACTTGGGAGTGGCACTTCAGTGTCTGGATTTGTATCATGCTGAGCATTCAGGACCCCTGGAGGATCACAAGACAGAAGTGGTAAAGTGGTGTAATCGTCCCAATTTGTTGAATCTGCAGCAGTTTGAAATTTTGTGCCAACAGCTTGAGAATTTGTATTGGCAGCATGAGAATTTGTGTTGGCAGCTTCAATCCTGTATGCATCAGCTTCTGCAGTATACTAAACAAAGCTCAGAGAATTTGTTAGTGAATCTAAATCAAACAACCAATCAGGACCAGTGCCTTTGACATTTGTAGTATTTTCATTAAATTCAACATTGGCACTTTCTTCAATGGTTTTAGACACACTGTTATATACTCTATAGGCTTTGCTTTGATTTGAGTATCCTACAAAAAATCCTTCCTCAGCCTTACTTTCAAACTTCCCTAAGTGAGTCTTAGTATGAAGAATAGTACATGGACATCCAAAAGGCTTGAAGAAAGCTATTAGGGGACTTCTGTTGTGGAATAACTCATAGGGAGTTTTTCCTTGAGATTGAACAACTTGAACCCTATTTAGAACATAACAGGCTGTATTGACAGCTTATGCCCAGAAAGTCATTGGCAGTTTTGAATCAGCTAACATTGTTCTAGCAGCCTCAATTAATGTTCTGTTCTTTCTTTCAGCTACACCATTTTGCTGTGGTGTTCTTGGTGCACTATATTGTCTAGCAATACCTTTGGACTCACAGAAAATGTTTAGAATGTGATTTTTAAATTCAGTTCCATTGTCTGATCTTATCACCTTAACTTTTGAGTTGGATTGGTTTTCTATCCTAAGGATAAAAGACTTAACTAGCTCAGCAGTTTCATCTTTGGACCTAAGAAAGTAAACCCAAGTAAATCTGGTGAAATCATCAACAATAACTAAACAGTAATCCCTTTTATTCAAACTCAAAACAAGTGTTGGACCAAATAGATCCATATGAATCAGCTGAAGAGCAGATGAGATTGAATTTACTTCTTTGTCCTTGTGAGAAGTTTTGTGTTGCTTGCCTTTAAGACATGCTACACAATGATCATCACATATGAACTCCTTTTGTGGTAAGCCTCTTACCAGATTCTTTTTGACTAAAACATTCATGAACTTGAAGTTCATGTGACACATCCTTCTATGCCAAAGAGCAGACTCATTTTATGATGCTTTGGATATCAAACAGCTTAAAGTATTTGATTTGGATAAAAGATCTGTGTCCAAACAGTAGACATTGTCCTTTATTGGTGTTCTCAGTAAAACAAAATTTTCAGGAATTTTGAAATCTTTTGAAAGGACAATGCACTCAGAATCTGTAAACAAAACAATGTTTTGTTTGTCACAAATTTGAGAGACACATAATAATTATACTTAAGCTGTTCAACATACAAAACATCATTGAAAATCATGTTGTCTGCATTAACAGTACCTTTACCTGTAACCTTACCTCCTTTTGAGTTGCCTCCAAATGCAACAAACCCTCCATCAAAGCCTTTAAATTTTGACAAGCACTCAGAATTGCCTATCATGTGCCTAGAGCATCCACTGTCTAAATGCCATCTTGTTTTATGAGGTGACCTGTGGTTGCCCTGCACAAATAAAGGCTTAGTCAGTAGTGGAGTAAACCCAAACCAAATTGGTTTTGGGTTGGCCTTGTGCATTGACATAACTAAATACTGTTTTTGACTTCTTATATTTAGTGAGATTTACTGATGGAGTCTTTGGAGAGTATTTAGTGATTATATGAGGTATCCAGGTATTTTGATCATCTTTTCTTCTAACAGTCTCAGATGATTCACTAACAGTTCCAGATTGATGCTTAGCAGCTTGATCTGTGTTTTTAGTGCTAACAGCTTCAGTATTTGCACTAACAGCTTCAGAATTTGGCTTAGCAGTCTGATCTTTTGCATCAGCAGTTTGATCTGAAGATTTGTCCTTGACACACCATATTTGTTTTAAGCTTAATTTAGGTTTTTCCAAAACTTGTTTTTGGTGTGTGGACTGTTTTTTATTAACTTTTGAAAGCCTATGATCAACTGTTTTATTTGGAACTGGTGTAGCAGAATGTTTGACCTTTGAATGTTTTGCCTGAGTAGGACTTGATTTTTTTTATTCACAGTCTGTTTTGCAACAGCTGGTTTATAAAAATAATCCTTGGTCAAGTGATTCTTCCTGACACAGTGAAAACATCTTTTGACTATTTGAATTGGAGAACCAGATTTATCTGACAATTTCTGGTTCTTGATCCTCTGATTTCCCCTTACCTGCTGTTGTTTGGGAAACTTTTGAACACCATGCTTTTGGCATGTGCAGACAGTAACATTTTTACCCCTTTTATTATTCTTTGAAGAAGATGCAGTGTTACAGTTAGAATGTACAGAAACTTGTGGAGCAGTATTGCATACACTTCTCTTCTCTTTACCTTTCTTACTGGGGCTTGGATCTCTATGGGTGCACTCATTGTTTTGTGTTCCTTCTCAATTGTTGTGCACTCATACTCTTTATTTTGAATCTGATCTTCTTTAGATTCAGGGCTGGTATCAAGGATAGGATCTACAGTAGTCATAGACTCATCTAATGGTTCATTGACAAGTCTATCTGCAACTTCACTCATTGGATGAATGTATTTGTTGTTGTATGGGGGTGGAGTAGCCCTGTAGCCTATGCCTTCTTTGGGAATAACCTGAGATTTTACCCTATCTTTAAATTGGAATTCCATTAGGTGTTCCAGCTTTTGATTAGCCAATTTGAAGTTACCTAGATCTATATTGACAGATTCTAGTTTCTTATTAGCCTCTAACACCTTTTGTTCAGTCTCTTCTACCTTTTTATTCAGAGATTCTATTTTCTTATTTAGCTCCTTTTTCTCCCACTCATGATATGTTCTATCATGTCCCATTTGAATCTCATTATCCTTATAGTCATTGATCTGTTTTTCAAGATCTTCTATGGCTTGCATATATTCATATCTCCTTTCTTCCATCTTAGCTAGAGTTTTGCACATGCTCTCATTATGGTCTCTGTACTTTTTAACCATATTTTTGCATGATTGAGAGTAGAGTTTAGAATTTACCTCAGATGGTAGTTCAGTGGAGGAGACATTTGATGTTTCTGCCATTAGAGCTTGATTTTGAAACTCTTCCTCTGTCTGATCACTCCAGTCAAACACATTGTCTTCTTGAGAGACAAGTGCTGTTGAGGATGATGCCTGATTAGGTTGTGGAGTCCTTGATGACCGTTGACCTTGAGATCTACATTCTCTGGCAAAGTGACCAAGCTTATGACATCTATAGCACTCAACTTTTGACTTATCAAAAGCTGGTTTGCTTTCTGTTTAGGCTTGAAAGTTGGTCCTTCCAGTTCTTTTAAGAAACCTTTTGGCCCTCATGGTCAGCATTGCATGTTGCCACTTTAAATCCATCTCTTCAAGATCATCTGGATGAATTTGTTCTAAATCTTCAGCATTTAGAGCAAATAGTCCATCATTGGCGACAAAAGCCTCATAGTGAGCTTCAGCAGAGTTGACATCACCACCTGAAAAGGAATCACTGCTATTAGATTTTTCAGAAGACAGAAGAGCAGTATTGTGATTATAAGAAAAGGATTTCTTTTTAGTATCAATCTCAGTCTCAAACACTCTCAGACTGTTGTACAGATCATCCAGTTCTATCTCATCAAGAGTGTCTTTTGTTCTCCATTGTGCAACATAAACTGTCCATTCTTCTCCAAGAGATCTGAGAAACTTTCTGGTTGACTTCATCTTGATCTAGACTGACTTTTGCACTTTCTAATTCACTTATCAGTTTGTTGAACCTGTCAAAAATTTGAGTAAGGTTTTCATTCTTGCCACCAGAAAAATTCTCATATTGCTGTTTCAAAAGATCCTTTTGATTTCTCTTGGTACTGGCATTACCAGCAAATCTTTTCTCTAAAGCATTCCAAAGAGAATGAGCAGTATAAAATTTTTTGAACTGATGTTGATAAGAATTAGGAATGGCTATTTGTAAAAGTGTAAGAGCTTTCACTTCATTCATTCTAGCCTTTCTTTCAAGTTCAGTTTTTGGAGGAGTTTTAACTGGTTTTCCCTCATCATCAAGTTCTGGATCAACTACAGGAGGAAATTCAACAGTTTCCCATATGGCATAATCAATAAATTGAATATGCTGTTTAATCCTGAGTTTCCACATCTCAAACTCAGTGGGCTTGAGAATAGGCACTTTGAGTCCTTGCCCAGATCCACTGCTACTATTTTCAAATTCCATTGCAAAAGATTAAAAATTTAAAAGAAAACTTTCGACTTTGAAAAACAAAGAACGACCTTTGGCTTTGATACCACTTGTCAGGATCTAAAAGTAATTAACCAAGACTAACTGATTTGAATTTATCAGAGTATAAATCAATAATCTTGCTTTGAATCAAAGTTTAGTTAAGAAGTTTGAGGAATAACACTTAATTATTTTAACAAAAGCTTTCAGAACCAATAGCAGATAAACACAAGAAATAATCAAGAATGCTTGTATTGCTGATTTCAATGATTACAATCACCTCTAATCTGTTTGATTAGACGAAGAACATAAACTGTTCTTAGGGTTTTACAACCTTAGAGGCTTATGAAAACTTAAACAAAAAGCAATTACAAACTTGAATGTGTAGAAAACTCCTATATAATAGAAAGACCTATTCTATGTATTTATATTGCTTCTTGATTTGTTTCCTTGAAGGACTATGACTTCTCTGATAGTAGATATGCTGGAATCTTCGTGTAGATATCTTTTCCTGAATATCAGCACTTTCTGTTTATGAAACTGTTGAGCAGCTTGAATCACTTGACAGCTTGAACAGAGCAGCTTGAGTTGATTTACTCTGGCAGCTTGAACTTTTACACTGGCAGCTCGAGTTTCTTTAACTAACAGCATGAACTTTGTATTTACATGTAAACTCTACTAACAGTTTGAGAAGTCTAACTAACAGTTTGACCTTACTTAGACTATTTCCCAACAGAGTTTTATTAGTTGAACAATTTTAAATTCAAACATTGCATTAGTGAGTTGTAGCTCATTGTTTATAAATTGAAATTTATATGCATGTCTTGTAATATAATATATATATATATATATGATGATATGTTGTAAACATTTAATTAAATTTAGATAAATTAGATTTTATATAGTTAGTGGGGTAATTAAAATAGAATGACTTAAAACTACAATTTTTTAATATGCTATATTTTTTAGAAGAAACCTAAATTGTGATTTTTAAATAATTTTTTTAAAATATATCTTTTTAAGTTATGTTTCATTTTGGACTAAATTTGATTTTTTATTGATCGTAATTATAATTTAGTAACTCTTTAATTTATTAGAAGCTTTAGTAATTATTGGAATGTGTATTTAATTTTATATTTTATATTTTCTTGTCTGATTTTTATACATATACTTTTATATGTGCAAGCGGAAGTTATATAAAATATACTGATTCATATATTAAATGAACTTATATTTATTTAATTATCTTGATTATGGATTTATTTTAACTTATCATTTATTATACTTATTTAGTTTACAATATATAAAAAATAATAATAACTATTAAAGTTATGAAACAAACTTTTATTATTTTGTAACATATACACAGTTAAGTTAATAATAAGTATAAAATCTCAATATACTCTAAAACTTTTAAATTATTAAGATAGTAGTAAATTAGATACTTTTTATTTTATGTATATAGTAAATTAGAAATATTTTATTAAAACATAAAATATTTTATCATTGATTTTGTATACAAAACATTTTAAATGAATATTTTAAAACAATTAGAATTCTTGAAATATAAATCGTTAATAAAAAACCATTAATCATATATATCATATGTGATTTTGATTAATGTATAGTGAGTTAGTGACAACCATGTATAACAAAACCATCTAAGAGACATAGAAATAAATATGATTTTACGATTGCCATTAACATTATTTTAAAAATTGTTAAAATACAAACAAATGCATCTATGGAAGTGCATAATTGATTCTAATGAAAATATTTACCAAAATAAAAATTACAATTAGTAAAATACATTGGAAGTGAAATTTTAACTACCGACATGTTCGTTGTGTTCATTTCTTCATCATCCTAAAAAGATAAAAACTATGTCACAAAAATCTTCTTCTAAGAAACAACACATACATATATAAAAGTGTGTAACTGATGAAATATATGTGAAGTTGAAACAAATATATACCCCATAAGCAATAAAATGTTGGACGAATTCTCGTATGGGAATACGACGAACAATATCAACGACTGCCATGGTGATGCTTGTTCTACTCGATCTCATAATTCTTTATCATGCGTTTATGCTAAGAACTACTACAAATGTAAGAATTAAAGCATTATATTTTTTAGGAATGAACCTACTATTAATTTATAATAACATAGGAAATTGATTGTGTAATAAGAAACAATTCAAGAGCCACATGTGTTACGAAAAAAATTTAATAGAAGCAATTGAAGAGACATTATCTTATTGATTGACCCTCTTAAATTAATCCATATAATTATAAATTAGTGAGAAATTAAATTAGTTAATAATAATAATATTGTTATTAAAATAAGCATTTTATTTATATAATAGAATGAATAAATCATTTATAACTTTATAATTAGCTAACTATTTTATGAAATGATTAATGATATTTAAATAAAATGAGTGATAAAATAATTATTATTATGATATTTATATGTTGTTATGACTTGTACATCAAGCTTTATTACTTAAACTTTTTTAAATGAACTACTACAAATGTAAGAATTTAAGCATGATATTTTTTAGGAATGAATCTACTATGTTATTTATAATAACATAATAAATTGATTGTGTAATAAGAAACAATTTAAGAGCCACATATGTTATGAAAAAAATTTAATAGAAGCAATTGAAGAGACATTATCTTATTGAATGACCCTCTTAAATTAATCTATATAATTATAAATTAGTGAGAAATTAAATTAGTTAATAATAATAATATTGTTATTAAAATAAGCATTTTATTTATATAATAGAATGAATAAATCATTTATATCTTTATAATTAGCTAACTATTTTATGAAATGATTAATGATATTTAAATAAAATGAGTGATAAAATAATTATTACTATGATATTTATATGCTGTTATGACTTGTACATCAAGCTTTGTTACTTAAACTTTTTCAAATTCAATAATATTGCATTAATATGTTGTATCCTATGTTTTATAAGTTGTAATTATATACATCGTTTATACTATAGTGTATATATAATTATAGACAGTATAGATATGATAATTATTGTAGATATTTAATTAAAATTAGATGGAGCAACTATTTTTAGATATTTCATGATAATTAACAAAATGCTTACTGTATTTATTTATTAAAATTTTTATCAAAAATTAAATCAAATAAATACTACTCATATTTATTGTATGGAACTACTCAACTTATATAAAATAGACTTAACTTTTAGATATTTAATAAAGATGGACCATCTATTTTTAGATATTTCATGAAAATTAACAAAATACTTACTAATGTTTTTGTATGGAACTGATCAACTTATATATAATAGACTTAACTTTTATAAAAACAACTAACTAATAATTATAATTATATAGTAGTTGTTAAAAACTTAAATTAAATTAACTCATTAATTTTCTTATTTATTACATTAGACTTGTCATCACTTTTATTGTTTGAGAAACTCAACTTTTTTGGATATATAGATTTTAACTTGTAATCAATCTATGTAAAATAGCCTAAAACCTTTAAAATAAATATAATCGGTATTAAAATTGTAAAATCCTATTAGAGTGTTGAAATTAATAAATTAATCAGTGTAATATTTACTATTATTGTTTATGAAATGACTTAAATAATATTATCTATTAAAAACTTTAAAGAAAAAGAAATAATTAGTAGTACAATTTATTACATAGGACTCAAATTTTATATATTAAAAAACTTTAATAAAAAAAGTAATAAGTACTCTCATTTATTACATAGGACTCAACTTATATATATATATATATATATATATATATATATATATATATATATATATATATATATATATATATATATATATATATATATATATCTAGATATATATATACACATATACATATATATCTAGATACACATATACATATACATATATATATACATATACATATACATCTATATATACATATACATATACATATGTATATACATATACATATACATATGTATATATATATATATATATATATATATATATATATATATATATATATATATATATATATATATATATATATATATATATATATATATATATATATATATATATATATATAAAAGATTGTGATCTAATATGGATAATTAGTTTATTATTTATTTAATATATAAAAGGGTATCCATTTAATTTATGGATAACTACATATGATTTAGTTATCCAATTAAGTGATTGAATTTTGGTTTAAATGCATTGTTGTAGAAATCACTAAGCAGTAGTCGGCTGACCAACTGTAGACTTGTGAATAGTCAGCTTAGGCGCGGAGTAGTTAGATTGAAAATTTTTATATGTAAATTTTAGAATTATACATACAATATATTTATAAATACTCAAACATGAATATAATTAATCATAACATCCAAAAATATGTTTTATAACACAACCATAATTGTTAAAAACTTCAAATAGACGTACTTCTAAGTTCAAATATAGAATTCTAGTACATTAATTATAATTATAATATTAGATTATGTGTTGTTCCTAGATTTCTAGATACAATTTTGTGTCATAAACGGTAACACCGAAAATATCTCATTTGAATTTTTTTGCTCATATTGTTGGAATAAAAGATACAGTTCTATTCTATTATTGATTATTTCTTGTTCATAAACGCCTAGATATAATCTTGTTTTTGTGGTTTATTTTCAATTCAGTTGCGTTGAAGTTTTACTTGAAAGTTATTAATACGTGTAAATAAACCTAATAATGACAATATACTTTAGATCATTGCATGACAATATAACATATAAAAATATTCTTCCTCTTAACGTTTATAAAAAAAACTTATTCGTTATCTCTCTCATTGTCGCACATTGCATTTATTCTATCTCTGACAAAATTTAGTTTCATTAAAATAATAATAAGTTAAATATAAATAGTGTTTTAATTTGATATGTCGCTGTTATTGATAAAAAGTTAAAAGTTGTTGTTATAGGTAAAAAGATAAAACGTTGTTGCTATTATTGGTAAAAAGATAAAAGTTGTTGTTATTAATGGATGGTAACCTGCTATTAGGAATGGCAAAAAAAACCGAACCCGACGGGAAAAACCGAAAACCGATCTAAACGGGGCGGGTTTCCCCGAACCCGATTAAGTTAAACGGGGGACGGGGCGGGTATTGTATGGTATTGCTAATACCCGTCCCGTATACCCGATTACATAACCCGTTTAAATCCCCGAATACCCCGATTACTTTTAATAGCAACATGCTATTTATATTGTATATATATTATATATAAAAGATGAATAATTTTATCTATTTTATATATTATACAAAAAATTTATTACGTACAATTTAAAAAACTTATTTATTTACATATAATTTTATGAAATAATGTTTTTTTCGTTATCATTTGATAGGTATTACAAATTTAATTTAATATTAGTATTGAAATTTTAACATACATGGACGTTTTAAGCTTAAATTATGAATCACGTGATTAAATTTCATATCATTGATTTATAAATGGGTTACCCGATTTCCCGCGGGTTTTTCCGCGTACCCGATGGGGATCCCGTTTAGTCCCCGCGGTTTTTTTAAACGGGGACGGTATTCACATTCCCTGCCCCGAACCCGCCCCGTTGTCATCCCTACCTGCTATAGCATGTTTCTAGGTCAAAATTTGGTATAAGCGGTAAAAAAATACAAAAGTTGTTCCTATTAGTGAAAAAAAATAAATAATGTGGCTATTAACAGTAAAACTACAAAAAGTTGTTGCTATTTTTGACATATAAACCCTTAATAAAATGTTAAAAGTTGTTGCTATTATCAGCAAAAATATAACGTTGTTGCTATTATCGGTAAAATTATAAAAAGTTGTTGCTACTAATGAATGGTAACATGATATATCAGGTTTTCCATGTCAAAAATAATTATAGTTGGTAAAAAATACAAACATTATTGCTATATATTAATCATAGACGATAAATAATGTGGCTATAAACCGTAAAAGTATAAAAATTGTTATTTTGACATATAACCCACCGTACTATTCTACTTTAATATCATTTTTATTAATTTTATATTTTTATCCTTTTAAAATAAAAATAAAATAATCTATCTATGTGAAATTATTGTGGTTAACCACCTTTCATTACGAAAATGGTATGGTTGAAATCCATGCTAGTGAACCAGAATTTTGTGCCAAGGGGCTGTATTTTACCGTAAAAAGTGACGTTTTTGACAAGTGGATTTACAAAAAAGACATTTTTTTTAAGAACTAAAACAATCTTTACGAAAATCAATATAAACAAAGATTTTTTTTCTCTTAATTTTGGTCCATTCAAACACATGCATCGAATGATGATCAAAAGACAAAAACTTAATATAAATTTAAAAAATTTCATAAAATAAGTTGTTTAATACATCATTTTTTAATATTTTATTTTTTTAAAAAATTATATCCAAACGTACTTTTTTACTCAGTGGCGAAAGGTTGTACCCACGAACCAACCCCCTACAACGAAATAGGCACAAGGAAAGAGCAATAGGCCGGACCAGCCTACAAAAACGAAACGGTCCCCCCGTAACCAGTCATCTATAATATCAAACAAATCATTTTCGTCTTTGGTAAATTTACCAAGGGCTATAGTCATCGTAATCCTCCTATTCAACTACTTCGACCATTTCCGAACACCTCATAGTATTTTCAGGGCGTCCAAAGAGTCAATCATTTTTGCATGATTTTTTCTCGTGCAGTACCCCTTCCTATGGGTTTCGAAGATAAAAATCTTTATTGGCCCATAAAGTGACCAACCAGGTAAATTGATGAATTCAGTTTGATTATTCCTTCTTATCATTAAGCATCTGAATCATCAGCCACCGAAAAGACTCGTTGCACAAATTGTTGTCACGTTCACGGTTCAAAATTTATGATGATTATTTTAGTTAAGTCAGCACAATGATATTTTAGTTGGATCGTTTCTACTAACTTTTGAAAATGTACCGCCGTTACCACCACTTTCCGGTAAACTTTTTTTGAAAAATTTATCCTTTAATCCTACAATTAACAAATTAAAAATTAAAAAAACTAAAAACACAAATGACAAAACACAATTAAACTTTGAACCCTAAATTACATAAACTTTGAACTTTAAACCCAATCCTAGATTACAAAATAAAAATTAAAAAAACTAAAAACACAAAACAAATCACAAATCAAATTCAACTTTTAAATTTCAATTAGACATCACAAAATTTAATAATTACACACACTTTAAAATTTCATTCAAAGAAATTAAAAACTAAATAACATAAACTTTGTTCAACACAAATAGCAAATTCACAATTAAACACCAATTTCAAGCAATGAGGATCAATTATTCAAATAATAGTAGCATACTAAAACGCATAAAAATAAAAGATTAGGAAAACATTTGGGCTTTTAAAGTAAATTTATTATTGGGTTTGAAATTGGGTTAAAATTAATATTGGATTTAAAAAGATTATTGGGTTAATGGGTTTAAAAATTAGTATTGGATTTATTGGGTTTTAATTTTTGAAATATGATTGGATGTTGTTGATTTATTGATTTATTGTATTAATTATTTATTTAGTTATTTAGGCAATCAATTTTTTTGAGGTATTAAAATAAAGTTGCACACATAATTTATTTATTTTTTTGAATACTATAGGTTGCACACATAAAAATTCACAGATTGCACATATAAAATTTTTAAAAATTTTCCACTACAAAACTAGATTATTTGGAAGGGACCCATTGCACGGGCTACCCCTCATTCTCACACATAGGTCCACCTATGTTTTTACTACGAACCATTTTTACCGTTTCGACCGTTTAACCCGTTGGGTCGAAAATGTTACCCCTAACCATAACTCATAAGCGCCGATTCATTTGTCAAAACTAATAGTACTAAAAGAATTTAGGGTAAATTACAGATTTTGTCCCTGTGGTTATATGTAAATTATTGTTATGATTCTTTTCACGTCGAAATTACAATTTCAGTACATATAGTTGTCATTTTGTTATGCTTTTAGTCCTTTGACCAGTCATTTTTTTAAAAATGACCATTTTGCCCTTTTAACTTTGTTTCAGTTTTGGTCCCTAACTAAATACTTTCTTTTTTATATTATTTGATTACCTTTTATACTATTACTAGTTTATATACCCATGTATTACATGGGTGAAAAAAACATATTAGAATTATAAATAGTCATAAAAATGTATGAAATAATTGTAAAAGATTTGAATTTATTATAATTGGGTTAATTATTTATTTGATTAGTTAGATTAGATTATTATAGGAATTATTGGATTTGATTTGATTTAGATTGAATTTAAATTAAATTTTGGTAATTAATATGTGGAAAAGAAAGTTTCGTCATATGGCAGATTAAATGAGAAATCAACACGTGTCACTTTAGTTATTCACTAGTTATCAACCCACGTATTACGTTGATATTTTATAAATAATCAGAAAAAATCTACCCAAACGTAAATGACATACAAAAATGTTTATTTTTTTCCTTAGAAATATGAAAACAATATTATTTTTCATGCTTTTAGCGATAATTAAAATTTTCTTATTTTTGAATATGTATGAATAGTATTCATTTTTTAAAAATTTATTTTTATAATTCTATGCATAAATAAAAGTTTAAAATTTTATTTTTAAATAGAACAGATTTTGTGACACCCACATTTCTCGCACAAATGTCACGTCAATATACAATCATAAGTGGAAACAACGCAAGCATCTCATAGTACACGTGTCATAGGGTTAGCGGAATACACTGTTAATTAAAACTTTAATACGCAATTTGTCATACATGATGCCACATGCTGATACAGATACATGCACACTCAGCTAACTGTTAAACAATGACTACTGATAGCTATCACGATACTGATCAAGTACAAAATACAGATAACAGTTACCGATGTCTAATATCAAAAGCTAACAAGCACACACAGACTCTGAACTGCCCCGGCTCCTACTTCGGCGGCTGCTGCTGCTGTGAGCCCATTGTATGACTGCCTGAGACACATAGGACTCGAAAACATAAGTTGGGAAGCTCGTGAGTACACGAGGGTTAGACTCTGCAGATAAAGCACTTAGCATACACAACACAAATAGCTCATTACACATAACACAAGCTCGGTGCACACATATATCTCTGCTCAAAAGGGGACGCCGTTCCCCAGCTAACAGGCCGCACACAGCAGCGGTTAGCTACTCAATAAGCACAGGAGCGACCTGGCGATAACACTGCTGTATATATACAGTCTCATACTTCATGACTGGTTAGGGACAGTCAGCCTGCGCGACCACGTGTCACGGACACCTGCAATACAAACACGTATAGCACGTATAGGGTAGAGAAACTCATACCTGCATGCTACCACTCGACTCATACACATATATCACAATCACATAGACGACTCGTAAAATGCACGTGCGCTTAGAAAGAACGCGAGTACTCACTGACTACCCGAAAGCAACTGAACTCAGGGGCTCAAAGGCTCCCACACTCGATTTTCAGCAACAAAATGCATACAATTTCATATGAAATCGACCCATGCTAATTCAGAAGCAAAAACCCTAACCTTACTACATCCATATCTCACAATTAAGCTATCAAATTAAAGGTTCTTACCTTTGGAAGCTCAAGAACACAAACAAGGGATGAAGAGGATGGATTATGCTACTCAAAATCTGCTTGAACAATCCTTCAGTTGCTCAGATACTTCACATACACACACTCACGTCTCTAGGTTTTGGAAGGGAGAAAGTGAAAAGGGGATAAGGTCAC
The DNA here is from genome assembly GCA_020465985.1 of Centrapalus pauciflorus. NCBI lineage: Eukaryota > Viridiplantae > Streptophyta > Magnoliopsida > Asterales > Asteraceae > Centrapalus > Centrapalus pauciflorus. The sequence goes on along the minus strand of JAANYP010001478.1, from coordinate 87,417 downwards.
AAACATAAATATATATCCACTTTCCTTATTAAGTAAGTCCCGAACCCGCTAAATCCGAACCTGATTTCACTTTTTCCAATTAATATAATTTGGACCCAATTAAATCCACGATCTTAGTGATAAAAATAATCCACTAATTATTAACCCGGAGACACGTAGCACTCGGTCTCGACACGTTTAATCCACGAAACGGGATTCAATTGGAACAACGCAATAATATTAAAATAATGAGCCAATAAATTTAAATCCACGTACCAGGCTCCAATTCGGGATGTTACAAATCCTCCCCTCTTAATAAGATTCCGTCCCGTAATCTAGCTCGAAGACTGAAACAGATGCGGATATCGGCTCCTCATATCGGCCTCGGGCTCCCAGGTAGCACTAGTACCCTTATGATGCCTCCACTGAATGACTACTACTGCAATATCTTTATACCTCAATCTCTTCACCTTACGGTCGGTAATAGCCTCGGGCTGCTCAACATATCGCAAATGATCGTCTATGGTGATCTCGGATAATGGCACATACCGATCGTCTTTGGCCAGGAACTTTCTCAGATTACTCACATGGAACGTCTCATGAACTCCGACCAACTCGGGAGGCAGTCTCAGCCTGTATGCCTGATCTCGGACTCTGGAAATAATCTCGAACGGACCGATGTACCGCGAACTTAGCTTACCTCTGTGTCTGAATCTGATAACTCCCTTCCACGGCGATACTTTCAACATAACACGGTCTTTGACGCTGAACTCGAGCTCAGTCAGACGACGATCGACATAACTCTTCTGCCGGCTCTGCGCTACTCTCATATGCTCACGAATGACCGCCACCTTGTCGCTCGTCTCCTGTAGCAACTCGGGCCCACTGATGGGTCGCTCGCCGACCTCACCCCAACACACAGGGGTTAGGCACTTATGCCCGTAAAGCGCCTCAAACGGAGCCATCTTGATGGAGGTATGGTAGTTGTTGTTGTACGCAAATTCGACTAACGGCAAGTGAACGTCCCAACTACCACTGAAATCAATCGCGTACGCTCGGAGCATATCCTCGAGAGTCTGATTTGTCCGCTCGGTCTGCCCTTCTGTCTGACGTCTGTACGCTGTACTCAACTAAACTCTTATTCCCAACTCGCGCTGAAAGCTCTGCCAGAACCTCGAAGTGAACCGCATATCTCTATCGGACGTAATCGACATCGGAACGCCGTGCCTCGAAACCACCTCATTAATGTATAACCAAGCTAACTGATCCATAGTAATGGTGCCCCGAACTGCTAGAAAATGGGCGCTCTTCATCAACCGATTCACAATCACCCAGATCATATCGTTGCCTCGAACCGTGCGTGGAAGTCTGACGATAAAATCCATCGTGATATGATACCACTTCCACTCGGGGATCTCTAGAGGCTGCAGATGCCCGTGAGGCTTCTGATGCTCGGCCTTAACACGCAGACAAGTCATGCACTCCTCGACATACCGACCCACATCTCTCTTCATCCCATGCCACCAGTAGAACTCACACAGAATTCTGTACATCTTGGTGCTCCCGGGGTGGATAGATAGTCTCGATCGGTGCGACTCATCCAATATCAACTACCGAAGATTACCAACTCTCGGAACCTAAACCCGATCATGGAACACATATAACCCTCTGCTATCTCTGTTCAACACATCAAGTTGACCTGTAAGCCGCTCTCTTTTCACATTCTCTGCTTGGAGACCCTCTAACTGCATAAGCCTCAAACTCTCCACAAGAGTCGAAGTGACCTCGAGCCTCGCAGCTAGGGAGACCACTATCTGGCCGCACGCCTTGCGGCTCAGCGCATCGGCCACCACGTTGGCCCTACCCGGATGATACTGAATCTCGCAGTCATAATCCTTCAGAAGCTCTAAGCTGCGCCACTGTCTCATATTCAGCTCTTTCTAACTAAAGAGATACTGAAGACTCTTGTGATCTGTAATACCACAAACCGCGAACCATACAAATAATGACGCCATATCTTCAACGCAAACACTATCGCATCTAACTCAAGATCATGTACGGTATGGTTCTCCTCGTAAGTCTTCAACTGTCGCGACGAATACACAATCACCTTGCCTCGCTGCATCAGATGACAACCCAAACCGGTACCCGATGCATCACAATAGACCACGAAATCCTCTATACCCTCGGGCAACGCTAATACCGGAGCCTGACATAACCGGGACTTCAACTCTTGGAATGCCGATTCCTGCTCATCGGACCATATGAAAGGAACAGACTGCCGTGTCAATCTCGTCAACGGCATGGCAATCCTCGAAAAGTCTTGAATGAAGCGGCGATCATACCCGGCTAGTCCCAAAAAGCTACGGATCTCTGGCACAGTCTTCGGCGGCTCCCAACTCATGACGGCCTCTATCTTTGCCGGATCTACTGAAATACCCCCGGCGCTCACGACATGCCCCAGAAACTGGACCTCTCGCAACCAGAACTCACACTTAGAGAACTTCGCATACAGTCTCTCCTTTCGCAGCACGGTTAACACCTCTCGCAAGTGCTGCTCGTGGTCCTCGGCACTCCTCGAATATATCTGGATGTCGTCGATAAACACTATCACGAACCGATCCAACATAGATCTACACACCCTGTTCATCAAATCCATGAATGCCAGGTGCGTTAGTCAGTCCGAAGGGCATCACAAGAAACTCATAATGGCCGTATCTCGTCCGGAACGCAGTCTTCGGAACATCTTCATCTCTAACTCGCAACTGATGATACCCGATCTCAAATCTACTTGAGAAGAAACTCAAACCCTGTAGCTGATTGAACAGATCGTCGATGCGTGGAAGCGGATATCGGTTCTTCACCGTCACTTTATTCAACTATCGGTAGTCGATACGCATCCGCATAGTGCCGTCCTTCTTCTTCACAAATAGCACGGGAGCTCCCCACGGGGACGAACTAGGACGGATAAATCCACGATCCAATAGCTCTTGAAGCCGTGACATCATCTCTCGCATCTCAGTAGGTGTCAGCCTATAAGGCGTCTTCGCAATAGGCACCACTCCAGGGATAAGGTCTATGCGAAACTCGACCTGACGATCTGACGGTAACCCAGGAAACTCCTCTGGGAATAACTCAGGGAATTCTCTGATTACGGGTATATCCTCTAGGGTCTTCTTCTCTTTTCTGACGTCAACAACATAAGCCAGGAAGGTCTCGCACCCCTTTGCAACATATATCTGCGCTCTGGCCATCGAAACTATACCGATCTCGCCTCGACGTCTCTCGCCATATACGGTCACAGTCTCACTGTCTGAAATGGGTATCCGGATCATCTTCTTTTCGCATAGAATGTCGGCCTCTCTGGCTGTCATCCAATTCATACCCACTATCACATCGAAACTACTGATCTCTATTGGCAATAGATCAATCAGAAACCGGTGCGCATCTATCTCAAGAACACAATCTCTAAACACCCGGCTCACTAATGTCGTACTCCCATCAACTCTCTCAACAACTAATGAAATAGGTAAAGCAGTAGAAGGCACAGAAAAGTACGCACAAAATATCACAGACACATATGAGCGGTCCGCTCCAGAATCAAACAAAATACGAGCGCTACGCCCATTCAGAATGTACGTACTAGAAATGTGACAACCCGAACTTTAATTAACGACAATTAGCAATAATAAACATGATTAGCATTAATTAACAAGTTTAGAGTTAATTAATATGTTAAATGTAATTTTAATTGTAAGGTCTTCACACTGTAGATCTATCTAGACGCGACACACACCAACGAGTGCGGAATCCTCGTTAGCGGCTTGACGGATATATCACACACACGAAACACGGAGACAACCACGGCGTTGTACAAACGACTAACGAACGAACCTACGCGATGATTCTCTCTGAAAACACACACAAATTGCTGATAAACTCAAGATCGCCTTCTGCTAATCACTCACCGGAATTCTGCAAAAGTCTACTAATCATTCGAGTTAATCCCTAATTATAGTGACCCATTCGAGTTTGTCATGGGACAAACTCGAACCAGGCCCAAGGCCCATTCGAATTTGTCCACATGACAAATTCGAATTTGACTTCTATGTTAAATTCGAATTCACCCTAAATTCGAATTTCACATGTCAAACTTCTATTTGAATATATGTTTTAACTTATGTTTGAATTAATCTTTGAACTTTATGTTTGAACTTCTTGTAATACGTTACACCAAGTTCAAACATACAAACAATAAATATCAAACACATAAATCACATATATCAAATACTAGTTATTATTCAAAACCTTGTAACATGACTTACACAAAATGCTAACACACTTTAGACTGCTATCGTCACACAGGGTGTACCAACAGACTCCCCCTTGACGATAGCTTCTAACTATTTACATTTTGATTAAGTACTAGAACTATATAGACTGCTACCTACATATACTCATGCATCTATACAAACCTTTACTACCTTTTGGTACTTCCTGGCGTCAGACCTCCATCCTTCATGAAAAAAGATAGGTTGATCATTCAGCTTCTTCAGGTCGTCCTTCGATAAATTTATTAGATGCAACGGATCATACACTCACAAATTTACTTTGTCTTATGTATCTTCCATTATTGATTTAGCAGTTTCGTTATCTATGTACCACCACTTCATGTTACTGAGAACTTCTTGTGGCATGGACTTCATTGGCACCTTCTTTAGACACCTGACGGGCTTATACACCATTCTAGCCCATGGCCTTCCCGTATGGGGGTCTATTCTTGTCTCGTCTTCTACTATCTTGCCGGTCCTTGGCTTTAGTCTCTCAAATTTACCTGACCGACCCTCTTTTCTTATAATCTTTGCGATGACTTCAGCATAAGGGTCGTCACCAATATTAATTAGCTCTTTCCATGCCAACTCCTTTACTTCAACCTTCGGCAATGTATTAAAAACTCTAAGCGTCCGCCTTAGGTATTGAAGGCCATCTCTCCTTTTCAATATGAATAGCTGCAATTCTCTGTCAAAGAACCAGCTTATAATTCCACCAGAAAGATTTTCGGAGCCCGAAACTCTCATTCTTCTCTTCATCTTCGGCTTTTCTTTCTTTTCTTCTTTCTTGAACCATAGATTCATTAAATCAGCCCTGGATGGCTCCTTTTCTGCTTCTTCAAGTTCAGAGTCTTCGACCGAGGCTATCTTGATCTCATCTATATCAATCACATTGTGATTATCTCGCACATATAACTCTGTGATAGGCTGTGAATTGATAATCACTTCGTTGACATTATCGTCCTCGTCTTCTATCACTTCATCGTCAGAGCTCCAATCAACTACATCCTCCGGTACGAATTCTCCTTCTTCTAACTCCGCTTTCTCTTCTTCAAAATCAAAATCCATAACTTCTTCCTCAATGTCTCTCAAGGCGTCTATCATATCGCTTTCATGAGTCTTTGAAGAACCAGCCTCACCTCCTTCTCCTCCTTTAACACCACTTTGACTAGGCTCCCCCTGAACTTCAACATATAGAGCAGCAGGAAAATCTATTGGCTAACTCTCTTTTTGTGCATTGGGATCATTGCCATCGTCATCACCTTCCCTTCGCTACTCCTCATCATCTCTACAACTTGTCTCCCCCTGAGCTTTTAAATTTTTCAATAGCTGCTCAATGAGGGACCTCATTGTTCTGATTTCTGCAGCTTGATCTGCAACAAAAGTTTTAAGCTCCAGATTCTCTTCCTCAATCTTTCCAACATATTTCTTCAACTCAGCATTATCTTTGTCAACATTTGCGTTATGCGCCTGTATCTCACCAATAGCTTTTGTCAACTGAAAGATTTGGACTTGCTGGAAGTCAACCTTGCTCCTAAGCTCAGAAAACCTTTGATTATCTGTGAAGGTTGATGAAGTGGATGGAATTGATTGGATGGGAGTTGGGATGATTGGTGAGGGACTGGATGTTTGAACAGGTGGTGGTGGTGGAATGGATGTTGGTTCTGATGGGTGAACGGTAGGCATTTCTGGCTCAGAAGTAGAGGCTGATGAAGCTCCCTGCATAAAACGGTGCCTTTTGGCCCTATGCCTAGGCACCAAAGGAGTCATTTCTTCTTCCTTAAAATCTGAGTCATCTGACTCCCTCGAAGCTCTTCTTCTTTTAGGCTTCTTCATAAATCACAACTAACCGCGATCCATATGTGCCTATGTGAATAGCCGGATCTTCTGTCACTGTGGTTGGTGCCTCAACCTCTATTTCTTCTGCTTCTTCTGACTCAGAATCTGAAGTTGACTCGGCTTCAACTGCTGCCTCAGGTTCATATTCATCTATCTGCTTAAAAAAAGTGCAGATGGCACTAAAAGACAACTCTTGGGTTGAAGCGATGCAGGAGGAGCTGTCACAGTTTAGGAAACTAGAAGTGTGGGAGTTAGTTCCATTACCTCGAGGAGAAATAGCAATAGGAACCAAATGGGTTTTTAAGTGCAAAAGAGACGATCGGGGTATAGTCACTCGCAACAAAGCAAGGTTAGTTGTAAAGGGTTTCAACCAAGAGGAAGGAATCGATTACAATGAGGTGTTCGCGCCAGTAGCAAGGTTGGAAGCAATTCGTTTGTTTCTGGCTTTTGCTTCCTTCAAGGGTTTCAAGGTTTATCAACTAGATTTTAAGAGTGCTTTCCTTTATGGGAAAGTGAAGGAACTGGTGTATGTAGAACAGCCGCCCTGGTTTACAGATCTGAAATATCCAGACAGAGTGTATCGACTAGATAAGGCTTTATATGGATTGCATCAAGCACCGAGGGCGTGGTACGAGACTCTATCCAACCATCTTCTAGACAACGGGTTTGAGAGAGGGAGGATAGATAGTACGCTGTTCGTGAAGCGAAAAGGAGAACATTTCATCTTGGTACAAGTGTACATCGATGATATGATCTTTGGATCATCGGACGAGCAAATGTGCAAGGATTTTGAAAAGGTGATGAAGTCAAAATTCGAGATGAGTGCAATGGGTGAGTTAAATTTCTTTCTGGGTTTGCAAGTCGAACAGAGGAAGGAGGGGATGTTTATCCATTAGACGAAGTATGTCTACGACATATTAGAGCACTTTGGGATGGAAGGGACAAAACTGACAGCTCACTTCAGCACGCCGATTCAAGTGAATCACAATCTCGGACCGGGTACTGAAAGTGATACCGATGTGGATCCGACGTTATATCGGGCCATGATTGGGTCACTTATGTATTTAACTACTTCTAGACCTGATACTATGTTTGCTGTTTGTATTTGTGCTAGGTTTCAAGCTAATCCGAAAGAGTGCACATGAAAGCTGTGAAGCGGATTCTGCGATACCTCAAGTCAAAACCGAAGCTGGGACTTTGGTATCACGCGGAGGGCAATCTGGAATTAGAGGCGTTCACTGATTCAGACTACGGAGGATGTAGCTTGACGCGCAAGTCAACAACTGGTGGTTGTCAGTTCCTAGGAGGGAGACTCGTTTCCTGGCAATGTAAGAAACAGACTTCGGTAGCCGTGTCAACGTGCGAGGCCGAATATGTTGCTGCTGGTAGTTGCTGTTCACAGGTTCTGTGGATACAACAACAATTGCGAGATTACGGTTTGACTTATACTCATACTCCTATTAGGATAGATAACGAGTCAACCATTGCTATTACTAATAATCCAGTTAAGCATAATAAAACCAAGCACATAGACATAAGACATCATTTTATACGTGATTGTGCTGAAAAGAACTTAATCAAGCTGATAAAAGTGGCAACAGATGATAATAATGCAGATTTATTTACCCAAGCTTTTGATAAGTCACGTTTTGAGTATTTGAGTCAACTAAATGGAATGCGTAATCCAGTGTAAGTTGACCTTAGTAGAGTTTTATTTCCTATTATAGCAGTAGTCTTTCTTTCTTTTTATAGTAAGTTTAGTAGTTTAGGATAGTTTCCTTTTATAGTAAGTTAGTAGGTTATTTTATTTTCTTACTCTTATTTATGAAAAACAAAAGAAAAAAGAGATAAAACCATAAAAAGTTAAAAAAAAAAAGAGAATATCAGAAAATGAGTTAAGTCTTAGATACTTAGGTTCAAAGTGACGAAAATTAGCACAGTCTTTACAAGCTCTAAGTGTTTAGCTTTCACACATAATGCACCTTAAATTCTAAGTGTTATACATTTTCAAGTTTGATATGTTGGTAGGCATAATACATATAGGGAGTCTCAAGGCTAATAAAATATTCAAGAAAAAGTCAGATGTGTCACTAACTTAGATGTATGACCAATTGGTCTTAATTTTTATCTTAGAGACATACAGACTTTGATTCTAAATGAGGTATGCAAACTTTCTGGGGATGTATAGCGACATCAGATACATGTTAAAGAAATGGAAAGAATAGAAAAATCATACTGAGTTAAGAGTCAAAACAAGTAACTCTGTTGTACGTAAGTACAGACCTGTTGCCTCTGTTTTGATTCGAGTTAGCAAGATAAGTCGCTTTGTTGTACGTCGGTACAGACCTGTCACCGCTGTCTTGCTAGCTTTAAAAAATAAACCTTAAGACAAACTAAGACACTTTGTTGTATGTAAATACAGACCTGTGTCCGATGTTTGCCTTTTAAAGAAAGTTTGCAATATCAATAAGTTATAATCATTGTGTGTATGCCTTGATCATAAATGTATGTCTATGTATGAGTCACGTAAGGTAATTTCTTGATAAATAAAAAGGCCAAGGGATATTCCGAAGTGTAACATGTTTAAAGGGAAAATAATACCAACAATCGGCTAGAAATGTATGGCACGACAAACAATCAAAGGAATCAAAAATTCCTAAGTGTGAAAGTTTGAATACTGAAAGTGCGTATTTGACACCGCTATCTGATTGAACCTTTCTTTGACTATACTCGTCAAAAATAGTCTGTTAAGTGTTTAAGTTGTAAAATTTTCAAATAATGTAGATTAGTCTAAGTTTAATTTTTGTTCACAATTTTAACTTTAATTTATTTTTTACTTCATTTTTTACTTATTTATTTTTATTTTTATTTTTACTTAGGAAAAAGGTCAAAATTACTGAGGGTGCATTCCTAGTTGAATAAAATAAACACTACATGAAAATCTTGTGCTTAGGGTAAAAGATTTGGCATAGTTTATTCCGTTACACGAAAAAGTTGTAAAAGTTGAAAAACTTGAATTTATTTCAAAGATTTTCAATATTATCAAAATTTTCAAGTCCAAAATCGACTTTAAGGTAAAATCGAAATGCATGTTCGAATTTGGCATGGCCTTCGAGTTTGGTATTAAATTCGAAAGAATGTCACAAACTCGAATGTAGTTGGTATAAATAGGTCAACAGTGACAAGTCATTATCACCTACCTTCGAATTTGAGTCTTCGAGTTTATTGTGAGCGATTTCGAGTTTATTCCTTCGACTTTGCCGTTTTCGAGTTTCATACTATTTGTCGAGTGTTTGTCCATTTGTGTTCGAGACTACTAACAAATCTAGGTATAATCAACAGTGTATGATACCAACTAGTTATCTATCCTAATAGGAGTATGAGTATAAGTCAAACCGTAATCCTGCAATTGTTGTTGTATCCACAGAACCTGTGAACAGCAACTACCAGCAGCAAAATATTCGGCCTCGCACGTTGACACGACTACCGAAGTCTGTTTCTTGCATTGCCAGGAAACGAGTCTCCCTCCTAGGAACTGACAACCACCAGTTGTTGACTTGTGCGTCAAGCTACATCCTCCGTAGTCTGAATCAGTGAACGCCTCTAATTCCAGATCGCCCTCCGCGTGATACTAAAGTCCCAACTTCGGTTTCGACTTGAGGTATCGTAGAATCCGCTTCACAGCTTTCATGTGCATCTCTTTCGGATTAGCTTGAAACCTAGCACAAATACAAACAACAAACATAATATCAGGTCTACAAACAGTTAAATACATAAGTGACCCAATCATGGCCCGATATAACGTCGGATCCACATCGGTATCACTTTCAGTACCCGATCCGAGATTGTGATTCACTTGAATCGGCGTGCTGAAGGGAGCTGTCAGTTTTGTCCCTTCCATCCCGAAGCGCTCTAATATGTCGTAGACATACTTCATTTGATGGATAAACATCCCCTCCTTCCTCTGTTCGACTTGCAAACCCAGAAAGAAATTTAACTCACCCATTGCACTCATCTCGAATTTTGACTTCATCACCTTTCAAAATCCTTGCACATTTGCTCGTCCGATGATCCAAAGATGATATCATCGACGTACACTTGTACCAAGATGAAATGTTCTCCTTTTCGCTTCACGAACAGCGTACTATCTATCCTCCCTCTCTCAAACCCGTTGTCTAGAAGATGGTTGGATAGAGTCTCGTACCACGCCCTCGGTGCTTGATGCAATCCATATAAAGCCTTATCTAGTCGATACACTCTGTCTGGATATTTCGGATCTGTAAACCCGGGAGGTTGTTCTACATACACCAGTTCCTTCACTTTCCCATAAAGGAAAGCACTCTTAAAATCTAGTTGATAAACCTTAAAAGCCTTGAAGGAAGCAAAAGCCAGAAACAAACGAATTGCTTCCAACCTTGCTACTAGCGCGAACACCTCATTGTAATCGATTCCTTCCTCTTGGTTGAAACCCTTTACAACTAACCTTGCTTTGTTGCGAGTGACTATACCCCGATCGTCTCTTTTGCACTTAAAAACCCATTTGGTTCTTATTGCTATTTCTCCTCGAGGTAATGGAACTAACTCCCACACTTCTAGTTTCCTAAACTGTGACAGTTCTTCCTGCATCGCTTCAACCCAAAAGTTGTCTTTTAGTGCAATCTGCGCATTTTTCGGCTCTACTTGTGAGATGAAACATGAATAGAGGCAGGTATGAAAGGCCTCGGAGTCATTTATCATCGACAACAACACTGTGTTGTTATTTAAACTACTCTTAGTCCTCACACCCGCATTGGGATTTCCTATGATGCTTTCTATAGGATGGTTCTTGTTGATCCTAGATGTCTCTATCTCGTCAACTCTCAGATTATCTCCCAAATTAGATCCTATCTCTCCTAACGGGGGAACGACTTCAGACTCGACATTTTCTTCCTCGTGGACATTTTCCTCAGAGTTAGAAGTAGTTGTCTGATTTTTGTTTGTAGGCACTTCAGAATCAATAACTTCTGGAGATCTATCTTCAGTTGATGTAGGCTCGGATGTTGATTGAAAAGTGGTCCTCGGAAAGCTATGACCCTCGTCATTCAGATTTAATGACGACATGTCCTTTTCGATAGTACCTGCATTTTCATCCAAAGGAATGTTAAATGACCCAAACAATTTGTCATAATCAAATATCCATTCCGGACCAGTTTGGGGTTCATGTGTATAACTTGTGACATCTATATTATTCACAATTTCTACTGTACCATTAGATTTATTAAAAACACGTTTGTTTGGTGAGTTCGACACATAACCTAGGAAGTAATCTTCGTCAGCCTTTTCATCAAACTTAGGTTGATGTTTTGGTTTCATTAAAGTACATGGTACCCCAAAAGGTTTGAAGTCAGTTAAATTAGGTGGCCTTTTATTCAAAACTTCATAACAGGTTTTGTTCAAAGATTTGACAGTAAGGACCCGGTTTAAAACATGGCATGCGGTATTCACTGCCTCCCCCCAAAACATGGTAGGAAGCTTTGAATCCGATAACATGGTCCTTGCTGCCTCAATCAATGTCCTGTTTTTCCGTTCGGCCACCCCATTTTGTTGTGGCTCATAAGGTACACTAAATTGATGCACTATGCCCTTTGATAGGCAATATACACTAATTACTGTGTTTTTAAACTCTGTTCCGTTATCACTACGAATTCGTTTAACCCTTGTTCCGTACGAATTCTCCACTTGGTCTAAGAACCCGATGAGCTTAGCAGCCGTCTCGTCCTTTGTACCTAGAAAGAAAACCCAAGAAAAACGTGAGTAATCGTCAGTAATAACTAAACAGTACCAACTACCACCTATACTCCTTTTGTTGATTGGTCCGAAGAGGTCCATATGCAACAACTCGAATGTGGCAGCGATGGAGTTCTGAGTCTTGGACTTGTGTGCCTTCTTGTGTTGTTTTCCTTTCTTGCACGGTAGACACTTATCCTCGAACTGAAAACTCTTCATTGGAACACCTTGCACCAGTCCATTTTTCGTAATATAGTTCAGCTTTCTCAGGTGCAAGTGTGCCATGCGTCTGTGCCATAAAACCGACTCAGTCTCTGAAGCTTTAGATAGCAGACAAATTGGTCCCATCGAAGATTCCGGCTTGTTCATGTCGAGCATGTACAGGTCATTCTTCCTTGGAGCCCTCATCAGTATCCACTCTTCAGGTATTTTGAACCCCGGTTTTAGCACTAACGCCTCAGTATCGGTAAATAGTACTGAGTTCTTCTTATCACAGATTTGCGATACACTAATGAGATTATGGACCAGTTTATCAACGTGATAAACTTGATCCAATTTGATCGTCCCATTAGTGACCACTCCAGTACCAGTGATATTCCCTCCTTTATTACCAGCGAACGATACGAATCCCTGATTCCGTTCCTTGAAGTCTGCAAGTAGACTTCTCTCCCCTGTCATGTGCCTGGAGCAACCACTGTCGACAAACCATTTGTTGTTTGGACCTGTAGTTATCTCCTGCACATGAAAGAAAATAGGTTAGTTATCTCGGGGAACCCAAGCCATAACTGACTTGGTAATACCATTCTCGTCCACATACTTAAACTCTTTCAAATACCCATCTCTCCTTTCAGGTGACTTGGGTCTTTGAACTAGAGTCTGTTGTGATGCCGAGTGATTTAAGTTCACTCTTTGCCTTTGTGTAGGCATTTGCTGTGGATCTCTTGAATAATTACGATTATATGGCAATTCCGATTGATATCCCTGAGCTCTACCCGGTGTTTGATGTCTAACAGGAGTGTGTGACCTAACCGGAGTGTAAGCTCTGCTAGGTGTAGTACTCCTATATTATTGTTGCGGTCCAGACCTAGATCGATTAACGACTCGATTTGGTGAATTAGTCCTAATCACTTCTTTTGGTCGACCTGACACAGGCATTTGTTTCACAGCAGATTTTGGTGCAGCTTGCACAGTTTTCTCGGTATTCTGAGAACTACTAGTGCTTGCAACACTTGTAGACGGCTTAGGTTGTTCTTGCTTTCCCATCTTAGGTGTAGTATCTACTTTCCTATGCGGACAGCTAGAAGCAACGTGCCCCCTTCCGTGACATCTAAAGCAAGACATTTTATCAATTGACTTTTTGTGTGCGCCCTTTGATTTAGGTGTCTCACTAGTGTCTGGCTCCTTTGGTTCAACTATAGCAACTGGTTCTTCATCCTGATCATTAAAGTCAATTTTGTGTTTTCCTACAGGTTTATCACTAGAGGATGTCACAAATTTAACTTTCTTAATCTTGATAGTATTATCAGTCACCTTAGTTTCATTTTCCTTTACAGTTTCAGACACTGGTTCCGGTAATACCTCTGAGTCAACTGATTTCTCAGTTTTCTCCTGAGGTTGAGGTACATAATTGTCATTGAAAGGTGGAGGACTCTCATGATATCCTAGACCTACAGGCTTCTTAGACTGACGCTGTGCATCTAAGATTTTCCCTAGGTTAAAGATGAGTTCCTAAACTTTTCAAGTTTACTATTTACCTCGGCTAGCTTTACCTTAGATTCAGCTAGTTCTATGTCTTTGGTTTTAAGCTCCTTGGTTAATGCCTCAACATGTTCATACATGAGTTCTAACCTAACGCACTGTTCGCTCAGTTTGTCCTTTAGAACTATAACATCTTGTGCATCAGCCTTGAGCTTATCCCTAAGATCTTGCTTTATATTTTCTAGGCTAGCATTATCTGTTTTTTAACAATTCATTTTAAGCAGATATGATTTGATGTGATTGTAGTACTAAGTTTAACCTGTCGTTAGATGTAGCACATAAAACACACAACTCATGGAAAAGAGAAAAGTTCAGACTTACCTTGGTATGATCTGACTCTACGTTGGCCATCTGAGCGGCAAACTCCAGAATTGTCTGATCATTTGACTTCTCTACCCACATCGAACTGCTTTCATTCTGACTGCTGTCCCTTGTGGTTTCCTCTGCCCCTTCACTTCCAATCTCAGTCACTTCAGCCATAAAGGCTCTAGCGTTCGACTCTGGATGTGTGCTCCAGTCATAAGTTCCATCAAGCTGTCTGTTTGATGTGACATTGGATAACAGACCAGCTATATTCGCTTGACTGGTAGAACTACTCGGAAGATATCGTCCTTGTGATTGGTTCTGATACTGTCCCTGTTGATTCTGATACTGTCCCTGGTAGTTCTCAACTTCGGTCTTTGACACTCTCTAGCGAAGTGTCCTAACCCTTGACAGTTGTAACATTTAACCTTGGACTTATCGAATCCAATCTTATTGTTACTCACATTCAGATTTCTTCCCGTCCTTTTGGTGAACCTCTTAACTCTCTGAGTTACCATGGCCAGTTGCCATTGTAGATCCATCTCTTCAAGATCATCAGGGTCTACCTGATCGTAATCCTCATCCCAAAGTGCAGGATCATTTATTTTGCCCTGAACGCAATTGCCGTAAGCGGCCACGAATGAAGCCAACAGATTCAGATGGTCTTCAGCCGATTTTGCACTCATAGGCATCTTTGAATATCCTTGAGATGTAGATGCCGGTGTAGCCTGATGTTGCTTTTCTTCTGGTCTAGCAAACCCTAAGAAGCCCTACTCTGTGAGTCTTCTGTCTCAGCCGGTGACGACGTCTCTCCCGAGAAGAAAGTTGTAGCTGTCTTCAATTCAACTGCCATTGAAGGTATTGATTTCCCGAAGTACATTGCAGGATCTTGAACTTGGTCATAATCCGTTTCTTTCTTCAGCACCTCAAAATGATACGCCTTCAGCGTTCCTACAACATTCTCTAGAGTCAGAGTATAGTATTTGTCTTCATCATGCTTTATTAAGGCCACATACATCTCCCATTTGGCCGGTAAAACATCAAGAAGCTTGTTATTGTTCTCAGTTTCACTATACTCCACGTCATGGCTGTCTAACTCAGCTAGCAGGTGATAGAATCGTGTGATAGTCTCTTCCAGCTTTTCATTCTTCAATGCTTTGAAGATAGCAAACTGCTGCTTGAGCATCTCCATCCGATTCTTTCTAACCCTCGGGTTACCCTCACACCGTTTCTCCAATGCATCCCATAGCTCTTTTGATGTCTTCTGATTACGAAAGGTATGTAGTATTTCCTGAGGTAATGCCATCCGAATGACAAAGAATGCACGGTTTTCAGCCTCATAAATTTTCTTATCTTCGTCTTTCATCTTTGAATATGATAAGACTCGTTGACGACCTTCAACCTCTGCAGTAGGTGGAATGTATCCCTCATCGATACAGATCCACATTCTCATATCATTAAATCTTGCGAAGTCAGCAAACCGATCCTTCCACCAGTAATAACCTTCAAGTTTCATCAACTTTGGCGGAGAATTTGTTTTGCCAACCTCGTGATCCATTTCCATAAACCTTTGCAGACTTGACATTGTTGCGAATATAGTTGAATTGAAACTTAATTAATTTAATTCGAAATTAATTTAAATTAATTCTTTCGAATTTGGATAAATTCGAATTTAATTAAATTTAAACCTATTTGGGATTAAATTCGAATTAAGTTATTAAATCCAGCTAAATTCGAAATTTTTGACAAATTCGAAGGTTCCCTAATCTTGAAAGTCCTCTTAAATTCGAAGGTCCTTTTAAACTCGAAGGTCCTCTCAAACTCGAAATTACTGATTCGACTTTAGTGTAAAGTCGAAGATCCAAGCAAATTCGAAATGGCCAATTTCGAATCAAACTTTAAACAATCTCGAAAGGAGCGTATAGGCAGTCAAACTCGAAATTTTAAACCCTAATTACCCTTAACAAATTCGAGCGCCGCAAATTCGAAAAACGGCTAATACCTCGAGTTTTTCAAGTTTTTCATATTAAATCAATATTTTTACTAATAAAAATATTGATTTTGATCAAAAAAGTGAACTACAACAAAGTATTTCCCGGAATCTAATTTGATAAGCTCGAAAACCTCAAAAATACGTGATATTCACCGTCTAAAACGTCAAGAAACCTAGGATGTATCTTATGAACACTAAGAACACGAAGAACAACCACTTGGCTCTAATACCACTTGCAAGGTCTTCACACTGTAGATCTATCTAGACGCGACACACACCAACGAGTGTGGAATCCTCGTTAGCGGCTTGACGGATATATCACACACACGAAACACGGAGACTACCACGACGTTGTACGAACGACTAACGAACGAACCTACGTGATGATTCTCTCCGAAAACACACACAAATTGCTGCTAAACTCGAGATCGCCTTCTGCTAATCACTCACCGGAATTCTGCAAAAGTCTACTAATCATTCGAGTTAATCCCTAATTATAGTGACCCATTCGAGTTTGTCATGGGACAAACTCGAACCAGGCCCAAGGCCCATTCGAATTTGTCCACATGACAAATTCGAATTTGACTTCTATGTTAAATTCGAATTCACCCTAAATTCAAATTTCACATGTCAAACTTCTATTTGAATATATGTTTTAACTTATGTTTGAATTAATCTTTGAACTTTATGTTTGAACTTCTTGTAATACGTTACACCAAGTTCAAACATACAAACAATAAATATCAAACACATTGTAACATCCGGCACTAAACCAGGTTAGAAATGATGCCCTAATCTGTATTTAATAGCCAATTATAGCCTAATCAGTGGTCATTAGAAATTAATCAAGTGATTAACAAGGTTTATTAGAAAATTCAACTCAATTTGAATCAAATTCATCGGTGCGATGAATCGGGAAATCAATTAATCCGATCGATTTACGATATGAGGGATTAATTCAACTAAGTATATAATTAAATTATGATTAGTGACACTAATCATACACTAATACAATTACTTAACATTAATTATGCAAGACTAAAACAATTCATTAAAACAATCCATCCATAAGTATTTATAAAATTTCAAAAAAAGGAAAATACAAGAATACATTTCTAAATACATTTATACAAAAAAAATATAAATACATGTATATATCATGTATACGGCTGGCCTTAAGGCCTTAGGCATGTGTTGAATTAGTAGTTGACTTTTAATTAAATAATATTACTTTAAACACCATCATTTTGTTAAAAAGTGCACTCAACTTTTGTCTCCCATGCCTTTCATCATTTGAAAGACCAAATTTCCTCTATAAATAGAGAAGTCTTTCATTAATTTTTAAACACACCAAAAACCTCTCATTTCTCTCCTAAAATCCGGCCAACATACACACACACCACAAAAATTCTTCATTCAAGTGTTATTCAAGTGTTCTTGGTGTTCTTCAAGAGTTTTGGTGCATACCTTGCAAGAATTTTAATTTCTACTCAAAATCATCTTCCAAATACATCAAAGTAAGTAAATACTAACTTATTTCATCTTATAATTATGTTTATATAAGTCTTGCATAATATATATAATCACCAACAACAACAAGTTACATAAAAACTCAAGTTTATAAGTTTCTAGTTTTTATTTTTAAGTTGTTTCTTTAAATGTGCATATGAATATATGAACACATTATAAACATGTTAATATTATGAAAACATGTGTTATATATGTGTTATATAACTTTTATAACTTTTATACAAGTAGTCTTTGAATAAACAACAAGAATCATAAGATGCTTTAAGTTTATAAACTACGGATTTTCGGCAGAAAATTTATATCGACTTTGAAAAATCATAACTAATTCATAACTCAACGAAATGAGTTGATTCTTGTCTCAAAAGTTAGATCTATGTCTTAACTATAGATCTGTAATTTTTCATAATTTATGTTGAAGTTTAAGACCTCCAGAAAATATTTGGGAAACCGAAAGTTTGACAGCTCAAAAATGGCCAACATAGCGTTTTTAACGAGCTCTTTCACCAACCTAAACAACTCGAAAAATGGCCGTTCTTGATTCTAAAAATCCTTTGTATATAGTAGTTTAATGTCCTAGAAAACCAAACTCTAAAACATTTTGGAGCTTGGTCAAAAACAGCCTCAAAGTAGGCCGAAAAACCTCCGAAAAAGCTGGAAAATTATATATATATATATAAACTTGACGTTTTAAGCAAATCTTATTTATAAACTTGTAATGTTGGGTGATTTAAGACATAAAAATCTATAAATATACCTATTATCATATATTAGTGATATTAAGTCCTTATTATCATTTAGGACTCGGTTAAACACCTCCGGTTTCATCACCCATCAAACAACGCACATTTGCATTTTTGCGCATATTTTGCCATCGCAATTCCGGTGAGTCTTCATAGCCCCAATTTTCACTATCTATTGGGGTGGAAATACATGCACTGTTTTCATATGGACATCAAAACTGTATATTTCTTATATGTATTACATGTGGTTCCATTAGCCCTTATATCATGAACCGTTAATTGCATTTATTTGTAAGCGCGAATATATTGTGGATAGATCTATCGGGAGTCATGTCCCCCATTCGGGTTAGTTCGGGTCGGCTAACAGCGAGTGCATATATATTCAACACACGGTATTACGTATGGGAATACTGCACAGGGCAAACTCATTTTAATTAAGCTTCGGTTGCATGATGGTTTATGTAATACATACACGGAATTTATGATTTTATAAATTCAACTCATCTGATAATGTCCATACAACTGGTCTTTTCGCGTAAACCTATGAGCTCACCAACAATTTTTGTTGACGTATTTTAGCGTGTATTTTCAGGTAATTAAGGCAAGTATGCCCCGGACGTATTTTACTTTCAAGCTTCCGCATCCATGGAGTCGCATGCATATTCAAATTAACGGAGATTTAGCTGCATTATTTTGGATATTTTAATTATGTAATTAAATCTCTGTATTTTGCGAACTCCTTTACTCATATCAGTCTATGTAAAACATTGCTATATTTTCAAGTTTCAATGATGTATTTTAAAAACATCCATATAGTGGTCGTTCATTATGATTATGGTTACGCTTCCGCAATCGTCACGCCTCGCTGCCAACCGGGGTAGCAGGGTGTGACACACATAAAATCACATATATCAAATACTAGTTATTATTCAAAACCTTGTAACATGACTTACACAAAATGCTAACACTTTAGACTGCTATCGTCACACAGGGTGTACCAACATTAATTACATTTATTAGCTATGTAATTTTAATTAAGTTGATAAAAGTTACAATTAAGTTATAAGTTTTATTTATAAAATTGGTTATGTCAAAGTTAAATTAATAAAAGTTATATGTGATAATTATAGAATATGTAATTTAATTTTTATAATTAAATGAAAGAAAGATAAATTAAATGGGTCAAATGATAAAATGAAAAATTGTAGTTTTATAAATACCCAAACATGGGTTCTGCTCATTTTTATCAAGAGAAAAGAAAAGTCTATTACATATCTGTTTCAACCCTCTCAAACCCACGTTCTTCCCTTTTTGTGTTCATCACAAAAATCCTTCATCAAAAGTCAAGGATTTAAGTTTTAATCAAGCAACAAGAATACACCAAGACTCAAGGTAAATTTACAATCAAATTGGTTTTTTTTATTGCTTTCTCAAGCTTACGGTTCTGGAAAAGAAATTACATATGTTCTTTGATTTAAAAATCTTAAAATTTATCACCAAAACATGTTTAATACTTGAATTAAACTACATGCATGTGTTTGTTTTGAGTTTATTTGAAGCTAATATTAATTTCAAGTATTAACTCCATCATCTTATCGGATTCAGAGCAGGAGTACACTCCTGCGAGCCCCACGGCTACTGAGATTTTCCACGAAGAAGAAACATCGGAAGAAGAGGACCCATCGGAAGATCCAATGGAGGAGACGGAAGAGGAGCCGATGGAGGAAGAAGATAAATTTTTATCACACTCAATTTTGTCACACTTCCTCTTATGCGGACAAATTAAATGTGACAAATTAATATTCATACTTTTAAGCGTGGACAAATTATTAGTTTGTCCACATTTATATCTGCAAACTTTCTTTAAAACACATATTTGAGTATAAAAATCACACTTGTAATTGTAACTAATTTTTACATTCTTATAAGTGCGAATAAACATAAAACTTTTTTATGCACTTGCTAAAAGCGTGTAAAAATAATGAGTACAATTGACCTTTTTTTTGTAGTGTGTGTGTTTGCTTGATCGATTTTGCATCTAATTCCTTTTATGACTGCTAGAAGTAAACAAGAACAGAAAATATAAAGGTGTTGTGAGTATGTGATTGTGTGTTTTGCAACCTACCAAGACCCACCTACAGAAACATACCGAGAAGTGCTGAAAACTACCGAGACCTTGGACATTACCGAAACCATGAAACCCATATATATATGTAATTACCGAGACCCCTTAAATCTCAGTCTGTGTATGTGTGCTGCATGAATACCGAAACCTCAAGGGTTTCGGTAATCCTAAACCAACCGAGACCACCTGAAACATGATCCTACCGAAACAACAATATATACCAAAACAAGAAGTTACTACCGAAACCTTAATGGTTTCGGTAATTCCCGTTCTACCGAAACCAAAGTGTGCCGAGACCCATGAAACTACCGAGAGCAACCTGAGCTGTGTCTGTGTTTGCATAAAACCCATTACCGAAACCCACAAGTCAAGGTTTCGGTAATCCTAATACCAAAAGCAACACCAAGCGCATATGTATGTGTGTTGATGTATAGAAGCAAAAATAATCACAGAATTGTGTGGGTGTGTGATATAGATGCAGTATATATAAAAATATATAGGTGTTGCGTACTGTGCATCTGTATATATATATATATATATATATATATATATATATATATATATATATATATATATATATATATATATATATATATATATATATATATATATATATATATATATATCTCTCTCTCTCTCTTTCTTTCTCTTTCTCTCTCCCCACCGTATCCACCACACCATCACCACCATCACCTTTGTTGTAATCACTTCTCCATCGTATCTCTCTTTCTCTCTCTCTCTCTACACTGTAAGCATCGAGGAACCCCGCCAACCGCCATCGCCGCCGCCATCGCGATGATGATGAACATGATGAACAAGAGATGCAACCGATGATGAACAATACGATGAAACACGATGAACACGAAGAAGGAAGAAGATGATGATGAACACGTTGATGCATCTATTGGAACAATGATGTTGATAATTAACAACGATGCACCATGATGAACACTATGCATAGATGAACGATGATGATAAACGATGAATACGAAGATGATGAACGATGATGATAAACGATGAATATGAAGATGATGATTAACAGTGATGCATCACGAATTTTATAGATTTTGTATAGATAAAATCGATATGCATGAGGACTTGAACGATTAATATGAAATTCATCAATATCTCCATCATTCTTTTTGAATTTATGTGACTTTTGTTAAATTTGGAAGTGATCAATTGAATTTATTTTAACATTTATTATATAGTTATTTGTTAAAATATTAAATTTAATAAGGTATGCACAATACCCAAAATGCCATTCCATGTTTTTTTGTAATGCATAAGATGCATAAAATTGTCCAATTATTTACCATTTTGCCATTTAATCTAATCCATACAATTATTTGATCTAATGGATGATATAGGTACTTTTGTACCTCGATGCACAAAATTTCTCAATTGAACCTCCCTCTATATATATATATATATATATATATATATATATATATATATATATATATATATATATATATATATATATATATATGTATATATATATATATATATATATATATATATATATATATATATAGAAAGAGAGAGAGGTTCAATGGAAAACCACAATGCACCTGAAAACTTGTGAAAACCGCACTGCACCACCACAAATGCATCAAATTCCCCGCGTGATGCATCAAAATCCCGCGTGATGCATCACCTTATTTACGATCATGCCACCGTGTTTTTCATGAAATGCACCAAATCGGACGGTATGCGTAGGTTTCCATAGTTTTCACATGCATAGTGGTTTTCCATTGAACCCACCCTTATATATATATATATATATATATATATATATATATATATATATATATATATATATATATATATATATATATATATATATATATATATATATGCTGAAACAAGAAATAGAAGTCAACAATATATATGTGTGCACTGTGTGTGCAGAATGTACAAACAAAAATAGGAAAGACAACCATCAACTTTCTTCTCTTTTCATTCTAGTTTCATAAATGTAGTATGTGTGTGTAGTGTGGGTGACCAAACAAATTCAGCAACCATTCATATATCTTTAATTGATTTTTATTTTTAAAATATGTATGCATGTGTGAAGGTGCTGAGAGTTAAAACAGAAATAAATAAGTGTGTGATCACACTCTACATTGATGCATATTAATTATGAGTATTGAACTTTGATCTGAATCTTTTAGAGTGTATATAAATATGTTATGTGGGTATTATTTTGGAATAAAAACACAAGATATGTACGGTATGAGCAACAAATATACAAGATCATTATATATAAATTATGTGTGTATGAAAGTATAATGTGTGGCATGAGTAAAATATTTAGTAACAACAACCCTTACATATGAAGTCTTGTAGCGATTAAAATCTTATTATATAAGAGGGGAATGAACTCAAAGACTTAGCAAATTGCTAAGTCTCGGATTTAAGGATTAAAACATAGCAAGTATAATGCATAAATGTGTGTCTGATATGTGAATTAAGAACCTTTCAATAAGCATAAAATAACATGTCCGTGAAATGCATAAAAGCACATAAAGTCATTTAAATCATGTTAAGGTTAAATCATAAGCTTTAATGCCTAATTATGAATATGTATATATATATATATATATATATATATATATATATATATATATATATATATATATATATATATATATATATATATATATATATATATATATATATATAAGCTTTAGAAAGTTCAGAATGCAACAGAAATACACAATTAAGTTGTGTAAAGTCAATAAGCTTATGCCAATTGATTTTTATACAATTTACAGGTTCAGCTAAATCTGAACTATGTTATAGAGTCAAAATCCGTAAAGCCAAACCAGAAAAGTCAAGTTAAAGCAATTAAAGCCAAGATCAGTCAATAAAGTCAAGCCAAGTCAAAGTCAGAGAAGCAAGTCAGAGCTAAAGTCAGTAAAGTCAAAAACTAAATCCTGAGATAACTCAGGTGGTGGATATAAATCCGCTTGTGAAAGTCAAAGTCAACAGCCATGCAATAAAAACCAGTAACTGTGAGTTATAGATATAACTGTATACATGTTTGTCTTCCTGTGAGACATATTGTTGTTCTAGCTTTATTTGAAAGTCATATATGCTCAGCTAGAATGTGACCTGTGCACACCTTGGTATGGTGATGTCCTGTGGATCATGATAGCTTATAATATATCATCATGCACACTTGTCTTTACAGTCTGAATTAGTCTTGGATATATTATTGTTGCTATCTTGATTCATTACTTTGAATGCTTTCAGTCATTTGCCTTGATATCAATGCTTTCATATGCTTCCGCAATAATTCAAGTCTGAGAAAGTCCATGTCAGTCTATGATTAAGTCTACTCCGATGTTTGCCCACGTTGTCTTACTGGTAGCTAGCCCAGTATGTGGCTGATCCCCACAATTAAAAGCGTGTGCGTGGGATTAAACATTATCCGATCTTAAGTCCTATGTCTCACAATGTCTGGCTGATAGCGGCAGTCATGTCAAAATCGCGCTTAAAGTCAAAGTCAGAGCTCAAAGTCAAAGTCAAAAGTCAAGTCTCCAACATCTATTGGGCTAACCAGCATGCTCTCACCATCCAACAGGATGGCCTGAATGAGCTTCGACAGCAACTAGCCGAAAGCCAAGCTCGGATCGAGGAGCTGACTCAGCGCCTCAACATGATGGAAAAGGGAGAGACCCCTGATCACTCCCACACTTAGGGCACTTCTATCTATCTTTGTAATAGTAGGAAAAATATCATGTAATAGTATAGGACAAAATATTCGGGTAATAACCCGCCCCTAATGTAAGAAAATTTCGAATGATTAATGAAAAATTGCAAGTTATTTATGAAATTGTGTTTGATGATTATAGTATTGTGCTTTAAGGAAAAAAATTATCTCTTTAAGATTCAACTTCTTACACTATGCTTTTTCTTTAAAATTTTAAGATAATGCCGCCGAAACGAGCAATGAATGCTGCCGATATTGAAGAGCTAGTCGCACAAAGAGTGGCTGCCGCTATAGCCACGTATGAGGCAAATAGGAATAGCTCAACTAATGGAGATGGTGGTGCAAGCCGCACCACAGGAGGAACTGAAATCCATGCAAAAGGTTGTGGAATTAAAGGATTTTTAAGTTGCAAACCCCGGTACTTCAACGGACCCGAAGGAGCCGTTGGCTTGATACGATGGTTTGAGAAGTTAGAATCTGTCTTTCGCGTCAGCGGATGTGCTGAAGGAGATAGGGTGAAGTTCGCTACTCACACTCTACAAGATAGCGTCCTCACATGGTGGAATTCCTATGTCCAGTCTGTAAGTATTGATGAAGCCTACCAGCTCACATGGTCCGCGTTGAAGCAAATGATGACAGACGAGTACTGTCCAAGGAACGAACTCCAGAAGATGGAATCGGAGTTCTGGAACCTGTCGATGAAGGGAACAGATGTGACGGGGTACACCAACCGATTTCATGAACTGAGCATTCTGTGCCCTCAGATGGTGACCCCGGAGTACAAAAAGATCGAACGTTACATTTGGGGACTCGCTCCTCAAATTCAAGGTAATGTCACTGCCTCCAACCCATCCACCATACAGGATGCCATCAGGATGGCAAACAATTTAATGGATCAAGTGTCCCGGAGGAATGAAGCCAAAGCCGGGGAAAACAAGAGAAAGTGGGAAGACAAGTCTGGGAAGAATACGGGTTCACAATCTAAGAAGCCCGAGACCATCAAGGCCTATGTAGCAGGAACTGAGCCTAGAAAAGGCTACACGGGTACCAAGCCTTACTGCACCCAATGCACCTTTCATCACAACCAGGGTCCCTGTCCAACCCACTGTGGAAAATGCAAACGTTTGGGGCATATGGCCAAGGACTGTAAATCTGGAGCCCCGGAAACCAGTGGCAGCAATCAAAAAGGCTGCTTTGAATGTGGAGTTACTGGGCACTTCAAGAGTGAGTGCCCGAAGCTGAGGAATGGTGGAGGAGCTCAGGGGAGAGCTTTTGTGTTAGGAGCAGGTGACGCTCGTCAAGATCCCCACGTAGTATCAGGTACGTTTCTTTTAAATGACATTTATGCTTACGTACTCGTTGATACTGGGGTTGATAGGAGCTTTATATCTGATAAGTTTAGTAAGCAATTGAATGCCGCTCCTTTTCCCTTAGACAACTCTTATGCTATAGAACTGGCTGATGGTAAAATAATAGAGGCAAGTAGTATCATTAAGGAATGCACACTGAAGCTGGTAGATCATCCCTTTAAGATAGACTTGATGCCTATAGAACTCGGAAGTTTTGATGTAGTAGTTGGTATGGATTGGTTATCACACAATCATGCCGAGATTTTGTGTGGTAAGAAAGTGGTACGGATACCACTCCACAAGAAGAAGTTCCTAACAGTCCAAGGAGAAAGAAAGAACCGACAGTTGAATGTCATATCCGGCCTAAGAACATTAAAGTGCCTTAGGAAAGGTTGTCATGCAGTACTGGTGCAAATTGTAGAAAAAGAGGCGGAGGAGAAGCGACTTGAGGATATTCCAGTGGTTTGTGACTATCCGAAGGTCTTCCCGGAAGATTTGCCTGGACTTCCGCCAACTAGGCAAGTAGAGTTTCAAATCGATTTGGTGCCGGGAGCTGCACTGGTCGCAAGAGCCTTATATAGACTCGCCCCTTCTGAGATGCAAGAGCTATCCAATCAATTACAAGAGTTGATGGATAAAGGATTCATTCGACCAAGTTCCTCACCTTGGGGAGCTCCGGTCTTGTTCGTGAAAAAGAAAGACGGATCCTTCAGAATGTGCATAGACTATCGAGAGCTAAACAAGTTAACGGTAAAGAACCGCTACCCTCTCCCCAGAATTGATGACCTGTTTGACCAACTACAGGGATCTAGCTTCTACTCTAAGATTGATCTGCGATCCGGTTATCATCAAGTAAAGGTTCGGGAAGAAGACATACCCAAGACAGCATTCAGAACTCGATATGGACATTACGAATTCCAGGTAATGCCATTCGGTTTGACTAACGCACCAGCCGTATTCATGGACCTCATGAATCGAGTGTGTAAACCGTATCTGGACAAATTTGTAATAGTGTTCATAGACGATATTCTCATCTATTCCAGAAACAGGGAGGAGCATGAACACCACCTCAAACTGATCTTGGAGTTGTTAGAGAAGGAAAAGTTATACGCCAAATTTTCAAAATGTGAATTTTGGTTGCGAGAAGTTAAATTCCTTGGACATGTGATCAACAGCCAGGGAATCCAAGTTGACCCATCAAAAATCGAGGCCATAAAGAACTGGGCGACTCCTAGAACCCCCACGGAAATCCGCCAATTTCTAGGACTTGCCGGTTATTATAGGCGATTTATCGAAAACTTCTCAAAGACTGCAGGTTCCTTAACAGAATTGACTCGGAAGGATGTGAAGTATATCTGGGGTGAAGAGCAAGAAAAGGCGTTTCAGCAGTTAAAGCAAATGTTGTGTAGTGCACCAATTCTGTCCTTACACGATGGGACTGAAAATTTTGTGGTCTACTGTGATGCCTCACACAATGAATTAGGTTGTGTGCTCATGCAAAGGGATAGAGTCATTCCTTACGCATCACGACAGCTCAAAATTCTCGAGGTGAATTATACGACTCATGACTTAGAGCTTGGAGCAGTGGTGTTTGCTCTCAAAATATGGAGGCACTACCTGTATGGAACTAAGTGCACGGTGTTCACAGACCATAAAAGCCTTCAGCATATTCTGAATCAGAAAGAGTTAAATATGAGGCAGCGTCGTTGGGTTGAACTGCTTAGCGACTATGACTGCGAAATTCGTTATCATCCGGGGAAGGCGAATGTCGTAGCTGATGCCCTGAGCCGAAAGGAACGGGTTAACCCCTTGAGAGTCCGAGCTTTGGTCATGACTATACAGTCAAACCTAAACTCTCAAGTCTGCAAGGCACAAGAAGAAGCAGTTAAGGAGGGTAATCTACTGGATGAAGCCTTGAAAGGGATGGATAAGCAGTTTGAAATCAAGCCAGATGGATGTCGATACTTCATGGGCAGAATTTGGTTACCAAAACTCGGGGGAGTAAGGAAGCTGGTCATGGATGAAGGACATAAGACAAGATATGCTATTCATCCAGGGTCAGATAAGATGTATCACGACTTGAAAGGAATGTACTGGTGGCCAAATATGAAGGCTGACATTGCTACCTACGTCAGCAAGTGCTTAACATGTTTGAAGGTTAATGCTGAGCACCAGAAACCATCAGGATTACTGGTTCAACCAGAAATACCCCAGTGGAAGTGGGAAAACATCACCATGGATTTCATCACCAAGTTGCCAAAAACTTCTGGAGGTTATGACACTATTTGGGTGATTGTGGATCGACTTACCAAAACCGCACATTTCCTGCCGATCAAGGAGACTGATAAGATGGATAAGTTAACACGAATCTATCTTAAAGAAGTCGTCTCAAGGCATGGAGTGCCAGTATCAGCTATATCGGACAGGGACAGCCGGTTCACATCAAGATTTTGGCAGTCATTGCAAGAAGCACTGGGTACACGCTTAGACATGAGCACAACCTATCACCCGCAAACGGATGGTCAGAGTGAAAGGACGATTCAGACTTTGGAAGACATGTTAAGGGCATGTGTCATCGATTTTGGCAAAAGTTGGGACAGGCACCTGCCATTAGTCGAGTTTTCCTATAACAACAGCTATCACTCGAGCATTAAGACCGCCCCATTCGAGGCACTCTACGGGCGAAAGTGTCGATCACCTCTTTGTTGGGCTGAAGTAGGAGATAGTCAGATTACTGGACCGGAAATCATCCAGGAGACTACTGAAAAGATAGCCCAGATTCGTAACCGATTAAAGATCGCGCGGGATCGACAGAAAAGTTATGCAGACATTCGACAGAAGGATTTGGAGTTCCAAGAGGGAGATCAAGTAATGTTAAAAGTCTCGCCTTGGAAGGGCGTAATCCGTTTTGGGAAACGAGGAAAACTCAATCCTCGTTATATCGGACCATTCAAGATCACCAAAAGAATTGGCCCGGTAGCTTACCGACTCGATCTACCCCCAGAACTTAGTAACGTTCATAATACCTTCCACGTGTCCAATCTTATGAAGTGTCTGGGTGATGAATCACTCGTTATACCCATGGACGAGTTAGAATTAGACGATAAGTTGAACTTCATTGAACAACCCGTAGAAATAATGGACCGAGAAGTCAAGAAACTAAAGCACAGCCGGATCCCGATAATAAAAGTCAGATGGAACTCTAAGCGAGGTCCTGAGTTTACGTGGGAACGCGAGGATCAGTTCCGGGAAAAATACCCTCACCTGTTCTCAAGTACTCAAGAATTGGAGAACACGAGCTAATTTCGGGACGAAATTCCCTTAACAGGGGGAGACTGTAACATCCGGCACTAAACCAGGTTAGCAATGATGCCCTAATCTGTATTTAATAGCCAATTATAGCCTAATCAGTGGTCATTAGAAATTAATCAAGTGATTAACAAGGTTTATTAGAAAATTCAACTCAATTTTAATCAAATTCATCGGTGCGATGAATCGGGAAATCAATTAATCCGATCGATTTACGATATGAGGGATTAATTCAACTAAGTATATTATTAAATTATGATTAGTGACACTAATCATACACTAATACAATTACTTAACATTAATTATGCAAGACTAAAACAATTCATTAAAACAATTCATCCATAAGTATTTATAAAATTTCAAAAAAAGGAAAATACAAGAATACATTTCTAAATACATTTATACAAAAAAAAAAATATAAATACATGTATATATCATGTATATGGCCGGCCTTAAGGTCTTAGGCATGTGTTGAATTAGTAGTTGACTTTTAATTAAATAATATTACTTTAAACACCATCATTTTGTTAAAAAGTGCACTCAACTTTTGTCTCCCATGCCTTTCATCATTTGAAAGACCAAATTTCCTCTATAAATAGAGAAGTCTTTCATTCATTTTAAACACACCAAAAACCTCTCATTTCTCTCCTAAAATCCGGCCAACATACACACACACCACAAAAATTCTTCATTCAAGTGTTCTTCAAGTGTTCTTGGTGTTCTTCAAGAGTTTTGGTGCATACCTTGCAAGAATTTCAATTTCTACTCAAAATCATCTTCCAAATACATCAAAGTAAGTAAATACTAACTTATTTCATCTTATAATTATGTTTATATAAGTCTTGCATAATATATATAATCACCAACAACAACAAGTTACATAAAAACTCAAGTTTATAAGTTTCAAGTTTTTATCTTTAAGTTGTTTCTTTAAATGTGCATATGAATATATGAACACATTATAAACATGTTAATATTACGAAAACATGTGTTATATATGTGTTATATAACTTTTATAACTTTTATACAAGTAGTCTTTGAATAAACAACAAGAATCATAAGATGCTTTAAGTTTATAAACTACGGATTTTCGGCAGAAAATTTATATCGACTTTGAAAAATCATAACTAATTCATAACTCAACGAAATGAGTTGATTCTTGTCTCAAAAGTTAGATCTATGTCTTAACTATAGATCTGTAATTTTTCATAATTTATTTTGAAGTTTAAGACCTCCAGAAATTATTTGGGAAAACGAAAGATTGACAGCTCAAAAATGGCCAACATAGCGTTTTTAACAAGCTTTTTCACCAACCTAAACAACTCGAAAAATGGCCGTTCTTGATTCTAAAAATCCTTTGTATATAGTAGTTTAATGTCCTAGAAAACCAAACTCTAAAACATTTTGGAGCTTGGTCAAAAACAGCCTCAAAGTAGGCCGAAAAACCTCCGAAAAAGCTGGAAAATTATATATATATAAACTTGACGTTTTAAGCAAATCTTATTTATAAACTTGTAATGTTGGGTGATTTAAGACATAAAAATCTATAAAGATACCTATTATCATATATTAGTGATATTAAGTCCTTATTATCATTTAGGACTCGGTTAAACACCTCCGGTTTCATCACCCATCAAACAACGCACATTTGCATTTTTGCGCATATTTTGCCATCGCAATTCCGGTGAGTCTTCATAGCCCCAATTTTCACTATCTATTGGGGTGGAAATACATGCACTGTTTTCATATGGACATCAAAACTGTATATTTCTTATATGTATTACATGTGGTTCCATTAGCCCTTATATCATGAACCGTTAATTGCATTTATTTGTAAGCGCGAATATATTGTGGATAGATCTATCGGGAGTCATGTCCCCCATTCAGGTTAGTTCGGGTCGGCTAACAGCGAGTGCATATATATTCAACACACGGTATTACGTATGGGAATACTGCACTGGGCAAACTCATTTTAATTAAGCTTCGGTTGCATGATGGTTTATGTAATACATACACGGAATTTATGATTTTATAAATTCAACTCATCTGATAATGTCCATACAACTGGTCTTTTCGCGTAAACCTATGAGCTCACCAACAATTTTTGTTGACGTATTTTAGCGTGTATTTTCAGGTAATTAAGGCAAGTATGCCCCGGACGTATTTTACTTTCAAGCTTCCGCATCCATGGAGTCGCATGCATATTCAAATTAACGGAGATTTAGCTGCATTATTTTGGATATTTTAATTATGTAATTAAATCTCTGTATTTTGCGAACTCCTTTATTCATTTCAGTCTATGTAAAACATTGCTGTATTTTCAAGTTTCAATGATGTATTTTAAAAACATCCATATAGTGGTCGTTCATTATGATTATGGTTACACTTCCGCAATCGTCACGCCTCGCTGCCAACCGGGGTAGCAGGGTGTGACACACATAAAATCACATATATCAAATACTAGTTATTCTTCAAAACCTTGTAACATGACTTACACAAAATGCTAACACACTTTAGACTGCTATAGTCACACAGGGTGTACCAACATTAATTACATTTATTAGCTATGTAATTTTAATTAAGTTGATAAAAGTTACAATTAAGTTATAAGTTTTATTTATAAAATTGGTTATGTCAAAGTTAAATTAATAAAAGTTATATGTGATAATTATAGAATATGTAATTTAATTTTTATAATTAAATGAAAGAAAGATAAATTAAATGGGTCAAATGATAAAATGAAAAATTGTAGTTTTATAAATACCCAAACATGGGTTCTGCTCATTTTTATCAAGAGAAAAGAAAAGTCTATTACATATCTGTTTCAACCCTCTCAAACCCACGTTCTTCCCTTTTTGTGTTCATCACAAAAATCCTTCATCAAAAGTCAAGGATTTAAGTTTTAATCAAGCAACAAGAATACACCAAGACTCAAGGTAAATTTACAATCAAATTGGTTTTTTTTTATTGCTTTCTCAAGCTTACGGTTCTGGAAAAGAAATTACATATGTTCTTTGATTTAAAAATCTTAAAATTTATCACCAAAACATGTTTAATACTTGAATTAAACTACATGCATGTGTTTGTTTTGAGTTTATTTGAAGCTAATATTAATTTCAAGTATTAACTCCATCATCTTATCGGATTCAGAGGAGGAGTACACTCCTGCGAGCCCCACGGCTACTGAGATTTTCCACGAAGAAGAAACATCGGAAGAAGAGGACCCATCGGAAGATCCAATGGAGGAGACGGAAGAGGAGCCGATGGAGGAAGAAGATAAATTTTTATCACACTCAATTTTGTCACACTTCCTCTTATGCGCACAAATTAAATGTGACAAATTAATATTCATACTTTTAAGCGTGGACAAATTATTAGTTTGTCCACATTTATATCTGCAAACTTTCTTTAAAACACATATTTGAGTATAAAAATCACACTTGTAATTGTAACTAATTTTTACATTCTTATAAGTGCGAATAAACATAAAACTTTTTTATGCACTTGCTAAAAGCGTGTAAAAATAATGAGTACAATTGACCTTTTTTTTGTAGTGTGTGTGTTTGCTTGATCGATTTTGCATCTAATTCCTTTTATGACTGCTAGAAGTAAACAAGAACAGAAAATATAAAGGTGCTGTGAGTATGTGATTGTGTGTTTTGCAACCTACCGAGACCCACCTACAGAAACATACCGAGAAGTGCTGAAAACTACCGAGACCTTGGATATTACTGAAACCATGAAACCCATATATATATGTAATTACCGAGACCCCTTAAATCTCAGTCTGTGTATGTGTGCTGCATGAATACCGAAACCTCAAGGGTTTCGGTAATCCTAAACCAACCGAGACCACCTGAAACATGATCCTACCGAAACAACAATATATACCAAAACAAGAAGTTACTACCGAAACCTTAATGGTTTCGGTAATTCCCGTTCTACCGAAACCAAAGTGTGCCGAGACCCATGAAACTACCGAGAGCAACCTGAGCTGTGTCTGTGTTTGCATAAAACCCATTACCGAAACCCACAAGTCAAGGTTTCGGTAATCCTAATACCAAAAGCAACACCAAGCGCATATGTATGTGTGTTGATGTATAGAAGCAAAAATAATCACAGAATTGTGTGGGTGTGTGATATAGATGCAGTATATATATAAATATATAGGTGTTGCGTACTGTGTATCTGTATATATATATATATATATATATATATATATATATATATGTGTGTGTGTGTGTGTGTTGTGTGTATATATAAACAGAAAGATATATATATATATATATATATATATATATATATATATATATATATATATATATATATATATATATAGAGGGAGGTTCAATGGAAAACCACATGCACCTGAAAACTTGTGAAAACCGCACTGCACCACCACAAATGCATCAAATTTTCCCGCGTGATGCATCAAAATCCCGCGTGATGCATCAAATTTCCTGCGTGATGCATCAAAATCCCGCGTGATGCATCACCTTATTTACGATCATGCCACCGTGTTTTTCATGAAATGCACCAAATCGGACGGTATGCGTAGGTTTCCATAGTTTTAACGTGCATAGTGGTTTTCCATTGAACCCACCCCTATATATATATATATATATATATATATATATATATATATATATATATATATATATATATATATATATATGTATGTATATATATATATATATATATATATATATATATCTATATATATATATATATGTATGTATGTATGTATATATATGCTGAAACAAGAAATAGAAGTCAACAATATATATGTGTGCACTGTGTGTGCAGAATGTACAAACAAAAATAGGAAAGACAACCATCAACTTTCTTCTCTTTTCATTCTAGTTTCATAAATGTAGTATGTGTGTGTAGTGTGGGTGACCAAACAAATTCAGCAACCATTCATATATCTTTAATTGATTTTTATTTTTAAAATATGTATGCATGTGTGAAGGTGCTGAGAGTTAAAACAGAAATAAATAAGTGTGTGATCACACTCTACATTGATGCATATTAATTATGAGTATTGAACTTTGATCTGAATCTTTTAGAGTGTATATAAATATGTTATGTGGGTATTATTTTGGAATAAAAACACAAGATATGTACGGTATGAGCAACAAATATACAAGATCATTATATATAAATTATGTGTGTATGAAAGTATAATGTGTGGCATGAGTAAAATATTTAGTAACAACAACCCTTACATATGAAGTCTTGTAGCGATTAAAATCTTATTATATAAGAGGGGAATGAACTCAAAGACTTAGCAAATTGCTAAGTCTCGGATTTAAGGATTAAAACATAGCAAGTATAATGCATAAATGTGTGCCTGATATGTGAATTAAGAACCTTTCAATAAGCATAAAATAACATGTCCGTGAAATGCATAAAAGCACATAAAGTCATTTAAATCATGTTAAGGTTAAATCATAAGCTTTAATGCCTAATTATGAATATGTATATACATATATATATATACATATATATATATATATATATATATATATATATATATATATATATATATATATATATATATATATATATATATATATATATATATATATATATGTATAAGCTTTAGAAAGTTCAGAATGCAACAGAAATACACAATTAAGTTGTGTAAAGTCAATAAGCTTATGCCAATTGATTTTTATACAATTAACAGGTTCAGCTAAATCTGAACTATGTTATAGAGTCAAAATCCGTAAAGCCAAACCAGAAAAGTCAAGTTAAAGCAATTAAAGCCAAGATCAGTCAATAATGTCAAGCCAAGTCAAAGTCAGAGAAGCAAGTCAGAGCTAAAGTCAGTAAAGTCAAAAACTAAATCCTGAGATAACTCAGGTGGTGGATATAAATCCGCTTGTGAAAGTCAAAGTCAACAGCCATGCAATAAAAACCAGTAACTGTGAGTTATAGATATAACTGTATACATGTTTGTCATCCAGTGAGACATATTGTTGTTCTAGCTTTATTTGAAAGTCATATATGCTCAGCTAGAATGTGACCTGTGCACACCTTGGTATGGTGATGTCCTGTGGATCATGATAGCTTATAATATATCATCATGCACACTTGTCTTTACAGTCTGAATTAGTCTTGGATATATTATTGTTGCTATCTTGATTCATTACTTTGAATGCTTTCAGTCATTTGCCTTGATATCAATGCTTTCATATGCTTCCGCAATAATTCAAGTCTGAGAAAGTCCATGTCAGTCTATGATTAAGTCTACTCCGATGTTTGCCCACGTTGTCTTACTGGTAGCTAGCCCAGTATGTGGCTGATCCCCACAATTAAAAGCGTGTGCGTGGGATTAAACATTATCCGATCTTAAGTCCTATGTCTCACAATGTCTGGCTGATGGCGGCAGTCATGTCAAAATCGCGCTTAAAGTCAAAGTCAGAGCTCAAAGTCAAAGTCAAAAGTCAAGTCTCCGCTTAAAATTGTCATGGAATGTCAACTGTTAAATCTATAATCTCACTAAGCACCACTTACAGTTGTTGTTGAATTTTTTTACAGGTTTAATCAAAGGAAAAGGTCCAGCTGACCCAAGTCTTTAGGATCTGCAGTCTCGAATTTGAAGTCATTAGACACTACTGAATCTGCAATTGGTATTGATTGAAGGAATAATGGTGGTGGTTTGGGTAGATCAGTGCTATGTGTTGTAATTATGTATTAGATTAGTGTACTGGTGCCCTTTTGTAGTTTTGTTTTGAACTTATCGTATGATAATCCTAATATCTGTAATGACTTGAATTCCACACTTTATTAATTCTATCTTAGTTGTGATTGATGTTGTATTGCTCCTTGGGACCTAGTCATTCAGGACTGCCCCGTAAGGGATGGTGTTGACAAGAAACAACATCTATAGACTCGGGGGCCTCCTCTGCCGTAGCCTAAAATACTCTGCCCCAGCCTCTGGGCGCTGACTCTCGCCGGCTCGATGGGGCAGGCTCTGCTCTGGCACCGCTGGTACTCGCTTCCTGTACAGTTGGCGACGCATCCGGGTAATCTCTGCCAATATTACCTGGCCTCCCACAATGGAAGCACAGGGAATCTCTCGAAGTACAGGTGAAAGAGGTATGACCATACTGTCCACAACGGTAACATCGGGGCTGCTCTGGCATACAAGAACCGGAATGACGACGTCGGCATCTCTTGCAGTCTCTCTCTCTCTCCAGCTGAACTGTCTGCCTGGTTCCCTGATGGCTGGGACCCCTGCCTCATGCTGCTCTGACTCTAACTGGGAGCACTAAAACGAGAAGTCTGACCCTGACTCTGTCCTTGCGTCCCTGACCCCTGATACTGACCAGACCTCCTAGACCTGTGGTCTCTGCCTCTGTCTCTACGGGACACCGAACCCTGTCCCTGACTCTGCTGCTGCTCGGGCTGGCTCTCCCTCTGGGAATCCTGGGGCTCTCGATAGTAGCTAGGGGACTGCTCAGACGTCCCTGTCCTCTGTCTCTGGGTTGGAGGCTGACCCCTCTGTCTCTCAATCTCCCTCTCTCTGACACGAGCCAACTCCGAGGCTCTCGAAAATGTAGGAGTGTCATGAAGCCCGACAAACTCCCGATGTCAGATCTCAACCAATCAATGAAGGCATCGGCCTTATGGATCTCTGTATCAATGTGCTGAGGTGCAAACTGAGCATACTCATTAAACCGGTCTACGTACTGCTGAACTGACATACTGCCTTGCTGGAGGTGTAGAAAACGGCGCTCCATATCCCGGCGCTCATCGCGGGGAATGTACTATACTCAAATATGGCGCGGAACTGCTCCCAAGACATGGCATATGCTGCAGTTGTAGTCATCGATGACTCAATGGACTTCCACCACTGTGAAGCCCCTCCTCTCAATAGATAGGTCGCGTAACCGACCATATCCCTCGGGTCAACATGGGCGACTCGGAAAGCCGCCTCTATCTCTCTCTCCCATGCCATAGCCGCACCCGGCTCACCACCACCCCTGAACTGAGGCGGGACTCCTGTCATGAAGTCCTTAAAGGACCCACCTCTCACAGAAGAAGAAGAAGATGCCCCAACCCCTGTCTCAACACTGGTAACTTGCGGAGGGTCTGGTCTCTAAAGCTGATCCCTCTCTCGGTAAAACTCAGCCAAGACCTCTCGAAGCTCAGATCGGCGAATATACTCATCCCCAGATGGCCTCTCTGGCCCGGATCCCTCTCCATGATCTGCCATAACTACCTGCACATATCACAAGGGTAAGATAACAGATAAACCACCTAGCATTATACAATAAGCTAGGTCAATTAATTCCGCTAAACTCAGTCACAGGGAAGAATCCCACGGATCTGAATACGGTCAAAGCTCAAGCATCCACTGATACTCAATACTGAAACCACAAGCTCTGATACCAAACTGTAACACCCACATTTCTCGCACAAATGCCACGTCAATATACAATCGTAAGTGGCAATAGCGCAAGCATAACATAGTACACGTGTCATAGGGTTAGCGGAATACACTGTTAATTAAAACTTTAATACGCAATTTGTCATACATGATTCCACATGCTGATACAGATACATGCACACTGAGCTAACTGTTAAACACTGACTACTGATAGCTATCTCGATGCTGATCAAGTACAAAATACAGATAATAGTTCCCGAAGTCTAATATCAAAAGCCAACAAGCACACACAGACTCTGAACTGCCCCGGCTCCTCCTTCGGCTAACCAGAGTCATTCTTTGATAAATGCTCACTATGAGTCAGACTCAATAAAATTTGATCAATCCTTTCTGGATGTAGATGGTGATATCTATACAGATGGATCTTATATATATGGTATACTATTGCTGCTGTGACCCCACTGTATGACTGCCTGAGACACATAGGACTCGAAAACATAAGCTGGGAAGCTCGTGAGTACGCGAGGGTTAGACTCTGCAGATAAAGCACATAGCATACACAACACAAATAGCTCATTACACATAACACAAGCTCGGTGCGACCATATATCTCTGCTCAAAAGGGGACGCCGTTCCCCAGCTAACAGGCCGCACACAGCAGCGGTTAGCTACTCAATTAGCACAGGAGCGACCTGGCGATAACACTGTTGTATATATATAGTCTCATACTTCATGGCTGGTTAGGGACAGTCAGCCTGCGCGACCACGTGCCACGGACACCTGCAACACAAACACGTATAGCACGTATAGGGTAGAGAAACTCAAACCTGCGTGCTTACACTCGATCTCATACACATATATCACAATCACATAGACGACTCGTAAAATGCACGTGCGTTTAGAAAGAACTCGAGTACTCACCGACTACCCAAAAGCAAATGAACTTTGAATTCTAATGCGGCTCGACGTGCGATCAGCTAGAACCTGTAAACACCACGGATCTTACACACTAACAAAAGTCTCAAAAACCGCATAACTCAAGTTCGAACACAATAATCATAATCGAACTAAACCAGAAACACATTCCCAAATGAATAACCGACTCCCGAAATCCCTTCACGAGATTCCCACCGAAGCCCATAACTCAAATAAACTCAACCCGATATTATCTCGAAGGAACCCAAACCAATAACAACCCACGACTCCTCCAAAAGGATCAAGCCGGATTTCTCCTGAAGGCTGCGATTCGCGCCGCTAGGACCCTGTGGGTCGTGCCGCGACCAAGTGGTACTCTGCACCCTGACCTGCGATTTCCGGAATCTAGCAGCAGGTATGTGTAATTTATTTATTGGCTTAAAGAGTTGTCTTAATGAGTTGGCGGATTTTAATTGATTAATTGCACGTGAGTTGGTAAAGTAGATTGCTATTGCGTGTAATTTTAATCGGTTGAGATAATAACCGGTTTAGTAGTAATTGTGGGGTTGGGGTTGTTTTAATGAGTTAATTAACATTCTAAACTCAAGTCGTTGATTTGAGATTAATTGGGTTAACGGGTGTCTACCTAGTGATTAATGAGTATCGTACCCATTTTAATTGAGTTCGGGACCGGAAACGTATATATATCATTTTAGGCTTCCTTTCCTTCATTTCATTGCAACCTCAGAGTTAATGTGTGTGTGTGTTCCAGTTGAGTCCAGAGAGAGAGCCAAGAGAAGTTCAGCAGCCATAAGTGAGGAGCATCATCACCATTATCATCTCTTCAAGCGGTAGCTTAAATTCGGGAAGGGAGGAACGCGTTAAGGTCAGTAATTCGCGTTCAATTCAGTTAGAATGATATGTTAAGTAGTTAGAAGGTGTTGGGGTTGGATTATAACCCCTAAGATGTATAAAATCGGGATTAAAAGCGATTCCCGTAGCAACCGAAAAACAGAGCATGAACTGCTCTGTTCGTCGCCGCATCACGGCCGCGTTCCCCTGGTCGCGCCTGCGATCAGTGTGAGGCGGCTAAAGGTGGTCGCTAGTGATAGACCGCGCCTGAGATGTTAGTCGCGGGTCGGACGAGCACGAGCGTGCTCGGATGTACCCGGCCGCGACAGGAGGGGCAACGCGGGGGTCATCGCGCCCGCGATGGCTGGCCGCGACGAGGAGCCTGCGACCGCGGTCACGGCCGCGCTCCTGGCCGCGCTCGTGTGTCTTGACTTGTTGATTATATTGAGCTAGTGAGTCTAGTAGTATAGTCATTATGAGTTCAATAGTTAGTCGTTACAGTGTAGTTGTATTTATTGTTGCCAGGATTCGTAGCTAAACCTGGGACTTGTAGAGACTGCCGTTGATTGCGAGACTGTAGTCATGCTTCAGGTGAGTTACTTACTTGTTGTTTACTATCCGGGTCCAGTGTGGATCCTTTTATATGTTGACACTCGTTAGCACAGAGAGCAGAGCACGTGGATTTCGCGTACTGGTGTGGTGCGCAGAGTAGAGAGGCCTGTTGGGTCATTCCCAACTCAGAGGTCCTGACAACCCACTACTTTATGGAGTGGGCTATGCAGGCTATGCCGGGTCGCTCCCGATGAGGCATCAGGCAGTTGAGGTCGGCCGCATGTTGATTATTAGTCGTTATGTTGTGCTAACTATTGTTTTATAAACTGTTTTAAAGTTGTTTATAGTAACTCACCAGCTTTCCGCTGACTGTTGTTTTAACCGTGGATCTCAGGTACGAGGATTGAGGCTAGGGACACAACAGGCAGTATCCGAGACCCGCCAGGTGGATAGTAGTTAGTGACTACTGGTGTAAGTAGTCTTGCTATTTTGTGGTTTGGCTTAGTAGCCAGTAACCTTTGGATGACTGTAACCTTCGATCATGTTGTGGTTAACTGACGTTTCTGACGGGGGTTGGTTCCCGTCTCGTGTTATTTTATGCTTGATGTCGATGTTTAGTAGTAATTAGCTGTTTAACCCTTGATGATGTTGTCTATGGTTGGATGACGTGGACTACGAGTCCCATGTGACATTAGTCGTAAAAGTAGGGTGTTACAGCTTGGTATCAGAGCATTAGTTTAAGGTTTAAGTATCATTGGTGATGCTTAGGCTTAAACCAGTGTCTAGATCCTTGGGCTTGATCTCTGATGAGTAGGTCTAAGAAATTGTAGAGTTAT
Source organism: Centrapalus pauciflorus (assembly GCA_020465985.1). Classification (NCBI taxonomy): domain Eukaryota; kingdom Viridiplantae; phylum Streptophyta; class Magnoliopsida; order Asterales; family Asteraceae; genus Centrapalus; species Centrapalus pauciflorus. Next base: position 47,118 of record JAANYP010001478.1, on the reverse strand, counting down.
ATTATTGACATTATAATAATATTGTTATATTATGCAGAGACCTTATGGCAGATGAGCAAAGACCCGAGGGTCCCACCGAGGGACGAGTGTGTGACGAAGAGTTTGCCCGGCGACTGCAGGAGGCCTATGGGAAGGGCCGTGCTGCGGGTATCCAGTCCCAGACCCAGAGTATAGGCGGGGGCAGAGATTCGGGAGCTGTACCGTCGTGAGGAGCAGGCAAGGGATGTAAGTATAAGGAATTCCTTGCTGCGTACCCGCCAGAGTATCATGGTGAGCCCGGGGCCGTAAAGGCCATGTACTGGTTGTAGGATATGGAGATGGCCTTCCGTATCACAGAATGCCACCCGGATCAGATGACGACATTCGCTAGTGCTCAGTTACGGACTAGTGCTCAGCAGTGGTGGCGGACTATTAGAGACATGATGGGAGATGGACCAGCATACAAGATGACGTGGAGTCAGTTTAGGGCTCGTTTTGAGGAGCAGTATTGTCCTGAGGACCGCAGAGCTCAGTTGGAGATTGATTTTCTGACATTATTTCAGGGGCAGCGATCAGTTGACGAGTATGAGAAGATCTTTATCCACTTGAGTTTGTTTGCACCTATTCAGATTAGCACGGAGTCACGGAAGATAATCGGTTTCTGATGGGATTGCGTAAGGAGATCCGAGAGTTTATTGACACCGGCTACATTCCGACCTATGCTTGGGCAGTCGAGTTGGCCCGTAGACGAGAGAGTGAGTTATCGCGTAGGGATCCAGTAGTGGAGCAGCCACGACTGGTACAGTCAGCCGGACATGTTGGAGGTTCCGACCGGGACAGAGATAGAGATAGTCGCTCCCGCCAGTTTCAGCCTAGAGGTGACGACCGCCGGCGCACAGAGTCTGAGGGAGGAGATAGACAGAGAGATAGGTCGTCACAGAGATCAGATCGCAGGCCCGATGATAGGGGCAGTCGTTTTGGTGGGTCAGAGCAAAGGGGAGGAGCGTCGAGTTCGGGGTCTGTTAGTAGAGAACGGTTCTGTAGGAGGTGCCGTCAGAGGCACACCGGGGAGTGTGACCCCCGCCATGTGCGTTGCTTCCGTTGTGGCCAGCCCGGCCACACCCAGTCAGGATGTACTTCGAGAGACCCGCTATGCTTTAATTGCGGGCGACCTGGTCACCAGTCTAGAGATTGTACAGCTCCACGGCAGGGAGAGTCGAGGCCTCCCGTGCAGGGTCAGAGTTCTGTTGGTTCGTCTGCTCGTAGAGATGCTATTCCGCCAGCCAGAGGCCGAGTTTTTCAGTTGACGGCGGAGGAAGCTCGAGATATAGCTGACGTGGTTTTGGGTACGTTCGTTCTAAATGGTCATAGTGCCCGAGTTTTGTTTGATTCTGGGGCAAACCGTTCTTTTGTTTCACTTGCCTTTACTGCATATTTTACTGCTTCGCTTGTTGAGTTGCCAGAGCCATTAGTTATAGAGCTTGCCGATGGCAGTGCTTCTGTTGTTAGGCATGTTTATGCCCAGTGTATATTAGAGATAGACGGCTATCCATTTAGGATTGATTTGTTGCCTATAGGGATCGGTAGTTTTGATGTTATAGTAGGCATGGATTGGTTAGCTTCCCAGCGTGCTGACATTGCTTGCTCTAAGAAGATTATTCGACTACCGGTTTCTGAGGATCGTATTATTACAGTGTATGGAGAGCGTAGTAGAGGCAGTGTTGGCCTCATTTCTGCGATTCAGGCTAGTCGTTGTTTAGCCAAGGGTTGTTCCTCCTTCCTAGCATATGTAGTTGATGCGAAGAAGGAGAAGCAGAGCATAGAGACCGTCGATGTCGTTTCTGAGTTCCCCGATGTGTTCCCCGAGGAGCTACCTGGTTTACCGCCGGACAGACAGGTAGAGTTTCGTATCGAGTTGGTACCAGGTGCCACTCCTATTGCACACGCACCTTATCGTTTGGCTCCTACCGAGATGAGGGAGCTGATGAGTCAGTTGCAAGAGTTGTTGGACCGTGGTTTTATCCGACCGAGTACTTCACCATGGGGTGCTCCGGTCCTCTCTGTGAAAAAGAAATACGGATCGATGAGGATGTGTATAGACTATCGCGAGCTTAATAAGGTGATGGTGAAGAACCATTATCCTCTTCCGCGGATAGATGATCTATTCGATCAGTTGCAGGGGGCCAGTGTGTTTTCGAAGATTGATTTGCGCTCGGGGTATCATCAGCTGAAGGTTTACGAGCAGGATACAGCAAAGACAGCATTCAGGACCCGATATGGTCATTATGAGTTCTTGGTTATGCCATTCGGGCTAACCAACGCCCCAGCAGCCTTTATGGACCTGATGAATAGGGTCTGCCGTCCGTATCTTGCTCGGTTCGTCATAGTGTTTATAGATGACATTCTGATATATTCCCGATCAGCAGAGGAGCATGCGGCGCACCTGCGAGAGATTCTTAGTGTGTTGAGGTGAGAAAAGTTGTACGCGAAGTTCTCGAAATGTGAATTCTGGCTTCGAGAAGTCCAGTTTTTGGGCCATATCGTTAGCGGCGAGGGTGTTTCTGTAGACCCAGCTAAGATAGAGGCTGTTATGAGCTGGGAGAGGCCACAGAGTGTAGCAGAGATTCGCAGTTTCCTGGGGTTAGCCGGATATTATCGTCGATTTATCCAGGACTTCGCCTTGATTGCCGTGTCATTGACTCGTTTGACCCGCCAGTCAGTTCTGTTTGAGTGGACTGAGGATCAGGAGTTTGTTTTCGAGGAGCGGAAGCGTCGTTTGTGTCAGGCTCCGGTGTTAGCCCTGCCTGAAGGCACCAGTGATTTTGTTGTGTATACTGATGCTTCAGGGACAGGGTTAGGGTGTGTATTGATGCAGACGGGTCGAGTGATTGCTTATGCTTCTCGTCAGTTGAAGGACTACGGGATGAACTATTCGACCCATGATCTAGAGTTGACGGCTATCGTGTTTGCGGTGAAGATTTGGCGCCATTACCTGTTTGGGGTACCGTTTACCTTATTTACTGATCATAAGAGTCTCCAGTATCTATTCAGCCAGCGGGATCTGAATATGCGGCAGAGACGGGGACTAGAACTGATTAAGGATTATGATTGTGATATTCAGTACCACCCGGGTAAGGCGAACGTGGTAGCAGACGCGCTCAGCCGAAAGGAGCACGGATCTTCGAGTCGGGCCCGTAATTACAGAGTCGAGGTGACGTCCACCCTGATAGAGAGGCTTCGAGAGGCACAGACCATCGGGGTGGGTACAGAGAACCACCGGAGGGAGCATATTTTCGGTCAGTTTCAAGAGTTCGAGACTGACTCTCGAGGATTATATGTGAGACAGGGTCGAGTTTGGGTTCCTAGGGCTAGTGATGTACGCCAGTTGATTTTGGAGGATTCCCATAAGTCCCGCCTTGCTATTCATCCCGGTAGTACAAAGATGTGTCAGGATCTCCGTGTGTTATATTGGTGGCCCAGTATGAAACGGGATATAGCTGAGTTCGTTGAGCGTTGTCTGACTTGCCTGCAGGTGAAGGCCGAGCACCAGAAGCCTCATGGCCGTTTGCAACCGTTAGAGATTCCTCAGTGGAGTTGGGAGCATATCACGATGGACTTCGTTACAAAGTTACCGCAAACTCCACGTGGTTATGATGCGATATGGGTGATAGTAGATCGGCTCACGAAGACAGCGCATTTTCTGCCAATCCGGGAGACCTACACGTTGGAGCAGCTCGCTTGAGTTTATTTGTATGAGATCGTCTCCCGTCATGGAGTTCCAGCCTCGATAGTTTCTGATAGAGATGCTCGTTTTACGTCTACCTTCTGGCAGAGTCTACAGCGGGCGTTAGGTACTCGAGTCCAGATGAGTACTGCTTATCATCCCCAGTCCGACGGCCAGTCTGAGCGTACGATCCAGACGATGGAGGATATGTTACGAGCTTGCGTGGTGGATCTTAGTGGTAGTTGGAATTCACATTTACTATTAGTTGAGTTTGCTTATAATAACAGCTACCACTCCAGTATTAAGATGCCTCCGTTCGAAGCGTTATACGGTCGTAAATGTCGTACTCCTGTGTGTTGGACAGAGGTGGGAGAGAAAGAGATTACAGGTCCTGATATCATCCATTAGACTAGTAAGAAACTAGCAGTGGTCAGAGAGAGATTACAGATAGCTCAGAGTCGACAGAACTGCTATGCCGATAAGAGGACCAAAGAGTTAGAGTTTGATGTGGGCGAGTGGCTACTACTGAAGGTATCCCCGTGGAAGGGTGTGATTCGATTCTGGAAGCGAGGTAAGCTCAGTCCGAGATTTATTGGGTCGTTCTGTATAGTCGAGTGAATGGGCACGCAGGCATACCGATTAGAGTTGCCTCCGGAGTTGCGTGGGGTACACTCTACCTTCTATGTTAGTCACCTGCGGCGATGTTTGGCCCCGCATGAGGAAACGGTTCCCATGTCAGAGATTGAGATAGATGAGCAGCTGAGATACGTCGAGCATCCCGAGACTATTCTAGATCACAAAGTGAAGAAGTTGCGGAAAAAGGAGATTCCACTGGTATTGGTACAGTGGCGGTACCAGAAGTGTTCTAGTGCTACCTGGGAGCCCGAGGCGGACATGCGACAACGTTATCCGCATCTGTTCATCTGAGTTAAGATCCCGAGGACGGGATCAGTTCTAGAGGGGAGAATTTGTAACATCCGGAATCTAGCAGCAGGTACGTGTAATTTATTTATTGGCTTTAAGAGTTGTCTTAATGAGTTGGTGGATTTTAATTGATTAATTGCATGTGAGTTGGTAAAGTAGATTGCTATTGCGTGTAATTTTAATCGGTTGAGATAATAACCAGTTTAGTAGTAATTGTGGGGTTGGGGTTGTTTTTATGAGTTAATTAACATTCTAAACTCAAGTCGTTGATTTGAGATTAATTGGGTTAACGGGTGTCTACCTAGTGATTAATGAGTATCGTACCCGTTTTAATTGAGTTCGGGACCGGAAACGTATATATATCATTTTAGGCTTCCTTTCCTTCATTTCATTGCAACCTCAAGAATTTATGTGTGTGTGTGTGTGTGTGTGTTCCAGTTGAGCCCAGAGAGAGAGCCAAGAGAAGTTCAGCAGCCATAAGTGAGGAGCATCATCACCATCATCATCTCTTCAAGCGGTAGCTTAAATTCGAGAAGGGAGGAACGCGTTAAGGTCAGTAATTCGTGTTCAATTCAGTTAGAATGATATGTTAAGTAGTTAGAAGGTGTTGGGGTTGGATTATAACCCCTAAGATGTATAAAATCGGGATTAAAAGCGATTCCCGTAGCAACCGAAAAACAGAGCATGAACTGCTCTGTTCGTCGCCGCATCGCGGCCGCGTTCCCCTGGTCGCGCCCGCGATCAGGGTGAGGCGGCTAAAGGTGGTCGCTAGTGATAGACCGCATCGGAGATGTTAGTCGCGGGTCGGACGAGCACGAGCATGCTCGGATGTACCGGGCCGCGATAAAGGGGCAACGCGAGGGTCATCGCGCCTGCGATGTTGGCCGCGACGAGGAGCTTGCGACCGCGGTCACGGCCGCGCTCCTGGCCACGCTCGTGTGTCTTGACTTGTTGATTATATTCAGCTAGTGAGTCTAGTAGTATAGTCATTATGAGTTCAGTAGTTAGTCGTTACAGTGTAGTTGTATTTATTGTTGCCAGGATTCGTAGCTAAACCTGGGACTTGTAGAGACTACCGTTGATTGCGAAACTGTAGTCGTGCTTCAGGTGAGTTACTTACTTGTTGTTTACTATCCGGGTCCAGTGCGGACCCTTTTATATGTTGACACTCGTTAGCACAGAGCAGAGCACGTGGATTTCGCGTACTGGTGTGGTGCGCAGAGTAGAGAGGCCTGTTGGGTCATTCCCAACTCAGAGGTCCTGACAACCCACTACTTTGTGGAGTGGGCTATGCAGGCTATGCCGGGTCGCTCCCGATGAGGCGTCAGGCAGTTGAGGCCGGCCGCATGTTGATTATTAGTCGTTATGTTGTGCTAACTATTTTTTTATAAACTGTTTTAAAGTTGTTTATAGTAACTCACCAGCTTTCCGCTGACTGTTGTTTTAACCGTGGATCTCAGGTACGAGGATTGAGGCTAGAGACACAACGGGCAGTAGCCGAGACCCGCCACGTGGATAGTAGTTAGTGACTACTGGTGTAAGTAGTCTTGCTATTTTGTGGTTTGGCTTAGTAGCCAGTAACCTTTGGATGACTGTAACCTTCGATCATGCAGTGGTTGACTGACGTTACTGACGGGGGTTGGTTCCCGTCTCGTGTTATTTTATGCTTGATGTCGATGTTTAGTAGTAATTAGCTGTTTAACCCTTGATGATGTTGTCTATGGTTGGATGACGTGGACTATGAGTCCCATGTGGCATTAGTCGTAAAAGTAGGGTGTTACACTCTAAGGCTCCCACACTCGATTTTCAGCAACAAAATGCATACAATATCATATGAAATCGACCCATGCTAATTCAGAAGCAAAAACCCTAACCTTACTACATCCATATCTCACAATTAAGCTATCAAATTAAAGGTTCTTACCCTTTGAAGCTCAAGAACACAAACAAGGGATGAAGAGGATGGATTATGCTACTCAAAATTTGCTTGAACAATCCTTCAGTTGCTCAGATACTTCACATACACACACTCACGTCTCTGGGTTTTGGAAGGGAGAAAGTGAAAAGGGGATAAGGTCACAAACATACATATATATCCACTTTCCTTATTAAGTAAGTCCCAAACCCGCTAAATCCGAACCCGATTTCACTTTTTCACAATTAATATCATTTGGACCTAATTAAATCCACGATCTCAGTGATAATAATAATCCACTAATTATTAACCCGGAGACACGTATCACTCGGTCTCGACACGTTTAATCCATGAAACGGGATTCATTTGGAACAACACAATAATATTAAAACAATGAGCCAATAAATGAAATCCACGTACCAGGCTCAAATTCGGGATGTTACAGAATTTAAAATTTTCATAATTTAAAAAAATTATTAAACATTTGATTACTAATATTTCGTTATTTTTACTTTTTGAATACATTAAACAATGCATAGTTAACTAAAATTAGGAGTTAAATTAGGAAGTTATTTAAATCATTTAAAAAGAATGTTTTTTTATTTATAGTAGTTAAATTAGGTAGTACTTAATTATATTTTTTATTTAAAGTTAAATATAAATTAGATAATTAATTAAGGAGATTATATATGGAAAATTGGACGGGAAAATAAAATTTTGCTTAAGTGAGGAAGCGACACGTGTCACCAAACATCTTCTTTTATTAATATATATATATATATATATATATATATATATATATATATATATATATATATATATATATATATATATATATATATATATATATATATATTATTTATTTGATATTTAGTATTTTTCTTATTCTTACAATTTAGCTAAAGTATTATTTTTTTAATATGTTATCTTTTATCATTATTATTATTATTTATTTATTTGATATGTTTTTTTTTATTAATTATTAAAAGAATTTAATTAAAATAATTTTGTGTGTGTGTGGATTTGTATATTAATAAGTTGTATTATTGATATTACAATTAAGTTCAAATATTTATTCAACTATATATACATAAATTTTAAAAATTTTTATAACTTTTCTTTTAAAAAAGTTATAATTATATATATATATATATATATATATATATATATATATATATATATATATATATATATATATATATATATATATATAATTTATTTATCTTTTTTAATATTATATATTACTCATATAACTACTTACTTATCTTTAATTAATTTGTTTTGTAAAGTGAATTTTTTTTATTTTAATTTAAAGGTAGTTAAACTTAATAAAATAAATAAATTTGACATTTATATGTATAAAATAAATTAATTTGTTAAATTTTGTTATAACTTCGTATGTAGTTTTTTTTATGCTTAATGTATTAATACATTGAACATTAGTAATTTATCTGAAAATTAACTTTATGAAATAAATTAGAATTGATTACACATTAAATAATATATCTTGTTAAGTTAAAATTACATTGAACATATAATGTTTATACAAATAGAAAAAAATTGAATTAAAAATAAAAAATATATAAATTAGATGTATATATAAATTTGGACAAAAATTGACCAATTTTATAAGTATTTACAAAACAATATAAAGTAGAGACATAAGATAAATAAATTAAATGCATGAATAGTTAAAAACTTTATAAATAAAATTAATAAATACATTTTAAAAAACTAAATATATAGATAGTTCAATACATGTTTAAATTTTATATGTAAGAACAATAATAATAGTATTAATAACAATAATTAACAACGATTCAATAAACTAAATTTAGTCATATATAAGTTATTTTCAATTACTACCACTTAGTCATGTAAATTCTTACATTATAATAAAATAATAATAATACTAGTAATAATAATGTCAATAAATAATGAAAATGTAACATACTAAATTATTTATTACTTCAGTTAAATTTTAATTGTAATAATAAGACAATATATTAAATAAATAATAAAAGAATAATAAATCGTTACGAAAATGAAATATAAAAGAAATATTTTGATTAGTACTAAAAATGAAATAAAGTTGTAAGGGTAAAATTGTCATTTAAAAAAATGGATAAAGGGACCAAAAGCATAACAAAACGACAACTATAAGTATTGTAATTGTAATTTTATCGTGAAAAGTACGGTATTCCTAATTTTTATACTAGCACAGGGACAAAAATTGTAACTTACCCAAGAATTTATTAAAACTCGATCAAATTGCCATCACTCAATATATTCTAAGGTTTTTCAATTACCAAGTTTTATGTTGATATAATTTAAACAAAATTAATTTATTAAAACACGATCGAAAACTTAGGTTTTATAAATACGAATATGGTTCAAGAGAGTTCCACTCTTTATGCAGCGCACCAGAAGTTATCACTTTTAAAAAAAATTTAATTTTTTTCGTAAACATGTTTTAATTAACATTATGAAAACCATATGTAAATTTCACATACATTCACATCTCCTAGCTCCTAAAAAATGATGTGAACGTACACTTACATAAATTTGCATATATGTGATGCGTGATTTCATGCACGAGTGTTCTAATTTGTGTAAAATTAGGGATGAGATCCATTGTGAACAAGTTATCGTTGTGAACGTTGTGAACAAATAAAAAAATACATATAACCAATTCATATATATCAACTACTGTTTGTAACATGATTCATATGATTCAAATGGTTCATAGAAGTGTCTACAACATGATTCAGAACATTCAAAAGGTTCATAGTAGCTTTTATAACAAAATTCATAGGATTCAACAATATTCATAAGATTCGACAAATTCATAAGATTCAATAAAATTCATAGTACCCAATAAGATTAATTGGTTATTAATAGAAGGGATTCAAAGCTATTTTTATGATTGTTCATAACGTTCACAAAAGATCTTTAGTGTGTGTGTGTGTGTGTGTGTATATATATATATATATATATATATACATATATATATATAGGTTCAAATATATAGGTTCAAAAGAGTCATTTCAAAAATCCAGTGTACCAATGGTACCCATCCAAAGCCACAAGATTAAATAAATCAATGGTTGTGTTCAAAAAATGCAATTCCATGCGCGTCCCCCTTTTTTTTGGCTGGAAGGGTATTTTCGTAATTACAGCGACCATTCACATCACATTAATTCATCATTCACATTAGTTAATTGATCATTCACATTACTTAATTATTCATTCACAACACTTATTTGATCATTCACAAGAATTATTTGACTATTTACAATTCTTTTACACTTATTTGATCATTCACAATAATTATTTAACTAATTGATCATTCATATTACTTAATTGATCATTCACATTACTTAACTGACCATTCACATTACTTAAATGATCATTCACTTTACTTAATTAACCATTTACGTTACTTAAATGATCATTCACATTACTTAATTGATCATTTACCTTACTTAAATGATCATTCACATTGCTTATTTGACCATTCACATTGTTAAAATAATATCAGCACAACATGTGAATCTAAGCATTGTCAACTACTAACAAGCAGTAACAAGATTAATGACAAACAGTAACAATGGTCATTCATGTAACGCTCAAATTCTCAAATCTATCAAACATTAATAACATCAACCAATGTGAATGATCATTCAGCTAATGTGAATGGCCATTCATATTAGGAAATTTACCATTCACTATGGTTGTACCATATCAGCACAGCATGTATGCTGTGCATCGTCAACTACTAACAAGCAGTAACAAGATTAATGACAAACAGTAACAATGGTCATTCATGTAACGCTCAAATTCTCAAATCTATCAAACATTAATAACATCAACCAATGTGAATGATCATTCAGCTAATGTGAATGGTCATTCACATTAGGAAATTTACCATTCACATTGGTGGTACCATATCAGCACAGCATGTATGCTGTGCATCGTCAACTACTAACAAGCAGTAACAAAATTAATGACAAACAGTGTTAGGCACAAAAAGGCCTCAGTCAAACCTGTTCTACATCTGAGGGGGAGATTGATAATCAAACCTGTTGATGCATTTGAAGGTTGAATTTAAGGCCTGTTATATGCCTTATTGAAGCCTGAAAATGATTTGCAATATTAGTCATAAGCTGTTCTATGTGTTGCATGTGTTGCAACTAAGACAGTTTGTCCAAGCTGCTCTGTCTGCTGAACAGGCTGGACATAAACTGTCTACGCTGCTCTACACTGGTGAGCAGCTTGGGCACTTTTAAAGTGTTCTGTTCTTTGTGAACAGAACCTGTTCTTTGTGAACAGGCTAAACACTTTATGGAATATGTTTCCAAGTCATCATGTATTGTTTTTGACTACAAGATCAGTTTACAAAGTCGAAGACAAAGTGGAAAACAGAACTGCTCACCCTGCCCAAGCTGTTCTGTAACATGAAGACAAAAGGTTATTTGAAAAAGGGTGACAGACCTTTTTCTTATATCAAAATAGGCCTTTACAAGGAAGAAAGACGCAAAGTTGACATTCCTAAATTAGTTAAAGGCAATGCAAAAGTAGACAAAGTAAAAAGACAAAAGTTCTGCACATGTGAAGACAAGTCTGCTTTTCAGAAAAGTGCAGAAAAGGTTATGTTGTCTTTTTCAACAAGACTTCTCCTTTTTCATTCCGTCCAATGAAGATGTTTCTCTTAGATCCTCTGAGTGAGTATAAAAGGAAGCTTCTAAGGACAGAAAGAAGTGTGAAGAAAGCTAAGTGCTGAAACCCAAGAGTGAACGTGCAAGTGTGATTTTCATGCATGCAAACCTTCTGTGTAAACCAACATCTGCGTGTCTAAGCTGTTTTACATAAGCTGTTCCTTTAAGTCTTGTAAACACAGTGAGTGCGTCTTAGTGAGTGTATTCATTGTAATCTAGTTTGAGTTTGTCTTAGACTAGTAAACATACTGTTGTATCTGTCATCTCAGCTTGAACTATTCCGCATTCAAGCTTGTTTGTAATTAACAAATTGTTGATAATACATACAAACATTGAGAAAAGAGTGTGTAGTTTTTAAATTGCTGTATTCACCCCCCCTCTACAGCTTATAACTATATACTTTGGGAACCTCTCGGGACCTACAACTGGTATCAGAGCAGTTTAGAGTGTGTGTCATTCTAGATCTCTTATTCTCCCAAGTTTCCATGGACAACAGTGCTGCAAATTCTTCTTACTATGACAATGGCTCTATGGGCAAACCTCCAAAATTTAATCATCAAAACTTCTCTGGTTGGAAGTGCAGAATGATGCTCTATTTAGAGAATCTGGATGTACAACTGCCAGAGATAGTGATGGAGGGTCCCTATGTGCCAACCTCTGTTACTACCATAACTCCAGCGGTTGAAGGAGCTGCTCCTGAAATCAGGACCTTTGAGAAAGCTAAAGCTCAATGGTCTGATGAAGACAAGAGACTGGTGGCTCTGGATGCAAAGGCCAGAAACAATCTGGTCATTTCTCTTCCTGATGATGTGTTCAAACAGGTTGAGAAAATGAAGACAGCAAAAGAAATGTGGGATACTTTGTGTACCGTCTATGATGGACCAACAATCACACTGGACAACAGGATCAACAATCTTGTTAGACAGTATGAACTTTTCTTTGCTAAACCAAAGGAGACTCTCACTGAAACCTACACCAGGTTTACTGCTTTAGTGAATGATCTCAAAGCTGTTGGGATCACTAAGGACAGTCTCACCCTGGTGAATAAATTTCTGGACATTCTACCTGAAGAGTGGAACTACTTCTCAACAATTCTAAGGAACTCAGGTACTATCAGAAGTATGGATCTAGTCAATCTGTATGGATCCTTACTGAATGATGAACAATCAAGGCAACAAAAGAGAAATGCTTTGGAGATGTCCAAAAGAGGTGAAGCCTTTGTGGCTAATGTGAGACAGCCTGTAAATCAGGTGAGTGATGTGTTCACTCAACCTGATCAACAGGATGATGACAAGGAGGAAGAGTCAGGTGAAGAAGATAATGCAGATCTTGCTGAACAAGATGATGAGCAAATGATAGCTATGCTTGTCAAAAGGTTCAACAAGAAAAGGTTTGGAAGAAACATGCTGCAGGGAAGTTCAGGTGCTGGCAAAAAGAAGGCATTTGATAAATCCAAGGCTGAGTGCTTCATATGTGGCAAAACTGGCCATATAGCTGCTGACTGTGTGTCAAAAGCTGTTGGTCAGTCATCCAAACCATACAAGACAAACAAGGATGATGGTTATAGGGTTAAGTACCTTATGGCCATGGCTAAGCTGAGGAAGTTGGAAAACTCAGTGAGTTCCAACCGCCAAAAGGGACTCATGGCAGAGACTTGTGATTGGGAGGAATCTGATTCATCATCTGATGAAGAAGATAATCAATGTCTAATGGCCAACACTGATGTCCCATCAACAAGCAGCTTCAAACAAGATATGGCTGAAGCTGAAGCTTTCAGCAGCTTAGAGAACTGGAATCCTACTATGATGTATAAGGTACAAAATCTTATGGCTTACAGTTCTGAAGAAAAAGTTAAAATGTTTGAATATATGCTTGTTGATCTAAAAGCTGCTGTTGAGAAGCATAATGCTTTACTATCTGAAATCTCTAAGCTCAAAACTGATCTTAAAACTAAATCCACTAAACTGGACAGTTTTCATAAGTTGGAAACTTAACTTGATGAATTAAAACACATCAACTCTATTTTACAGGAAGAAAAGAGAGAAACAGATATAAAGCATGCTAAGCTTCAAAAGATAGTTGACTCTTGGTGCCAATCTGCACAAAAAGTCAGCCATTGTATAAGTCAACAGATCCCTGCACAAATCCAAGCCTATCTTGGAGGGGATCTTGACACAGCAGCTTCCATTGTTGAGATCAATAATCTGAAAGAAGATTTATCCACTCTTGGTGAACTTCCAAATACATTCATTCAAAATGTGAATGGTAAACTAATCTCAACAAATAGGTTTGTCAGGCCTCAAAACACTGACAGCTTGTATGAACTTAGCTCAAAAGCTGATGGTGGAATTTGTTCTCCATCAAGTCAGCCTACTAAGTGCTCTGCTGGTTCACACAAGCAAAAGAAAGGAAAACATGTCCAAACTGAAGTTGTGGATACTAAACCTGTTGACAAAACAGGTTCTGAGTCCAAAGCTGATGGTAAAAAACATGTAAATCCTTTTGATGCTAAACACTTTGAAAACAAATTTTCAAAAGGTAAGCAGCCTGTTTTTAACAAGGGTAAGTCTCATGTTGAAAATAAAACTGCTGTGATTTCAAATAAGTTTTCAAATCAGAGTGGTAAACTGGTTTTAAATAAGAACAAACTTTTCAAAACCAGACACAGTGAGTATGCTGATAGGCAGCATAAATCACAATCCAGTAGGGGCAAAAACAAAGCCATTGCTCAAACTGAGATAATTGGGAATAAGTTTCCCAAACCTGTGGAAGCTCAAAAGCCAATCAAGCTCCCTGTCTTTGACATCTGTCCACCTAAAAAGAAGACAGAAGAAGCAGCCAAAGCTGTGGCTATTGAGCTATCCACTCAAGCTGTTGATTCAACAAAAAGTAATAAAACTGCTAACCTGCTGAAAGAATCAACAAAAATAACTCAGAATGTGTTTCTGAAAGATCTTCTTCCAAAAACCCTAAAAAGAGAAAATGTTACAAATGTGGGAAGAAGACACATTTGGCCAAGGATTGTCCTGAATCTGAGGACATGAGGCCTGTTGACTCTGTTGTTTCCCTCACAGCTGTCACAAGCAGTGCTGGAAATGTAGCAGTCACTGAGGATGGTATTCAAGCTGATACCATTCAAATAGGGAATATTAGTGTGGATATTTCAAGTCCATCAACAAATGTTGATGAAGTAGGAGAACTCATCTCTGTGATGAGTTCCCCTAAATATGACTAATAATTCTCTTATCACTCTGCAGGAAAAACAACCTACCCAGGTTTGGTACTTGGACAGTGGCTGCTCAGGGCACATGACAGGTTGTAAAGAATTGCTGAGTGAACTCAGGCCTGAAAAAGGGCCAAAAGTCACCTTTGGTGACAATGTACAGGGATCCACTGAGGGATATGGAACTCTTAAAGCTGGTGCTGCAGTGTTCAAAAGAGTAGCCTATGGTGGTTGGGCTAAACATTACCTTGTTAGCATACAAGCCAACTGTGTGATGCTGGCTACAAGGTTAACTTTGATGAGCACCTGGGTTACATATTGGATTCCCAAGGCAAAGTTGTGCTATGTGCTCAACGAAAGAAAGGTGTATATGTTGTGAATATGCATTCTGCTGACCCCACAACTGAAACCTGTTTTCTCACAAGAACAAATGCTGATCTGAACTGGCTATGGCACAGAAGACTGTCACATCTGAACTTCAAGAATATCAACAAACTCTGTAAGAAAGAGTTGGTGACAGGTTTGCCTTCTATGACTTTTGTTAAGGATAGATTATGCACAGCTTGTGAGAAAGGCAAGCAGAGAAAAACATCTTTTAAATCCAAACATAATTTCTCTATTGATACTCCACTCTTCTTAATCCATATGGACTTGTTTGGACCTGTTAATGTCCCAAGTCTAGGAGGAAGAAGATACACTCTTGTAATGGTTGATGAGTTCTCCAGGTACACATGGGTGATCTTTCTAAAGAGCAAAGGAGAGGCTGCTAGAGAGATTATTGGATTTGTCAAAAAGATGGAAATGCTGAACTCTGCCCAAGTAAAGCAGCTTAGAAGTGATCATGGTACTGAGTTCAGAAACAGTACTCTTGAAGACTTCTGTGAAGAGAAAGGAATCACTCAAAACTTTTCAGCAGTAAGAACTCCTCAACAAAATGGAGTTGCTGAAAGGAGAAACCGAACTCTCATTGAAGCTGCCAGAACCATGCTGTGTGCATCAGGTTTACCTTCATCATTTTGGGCTGAAGCTGTTAACACTGCCTGCTTCACCCAAAACAGATCCTTAGTGGTGAAAAGATTCAACAAGACTCCCTATGAGCTGCTCAAAGGGAGGAAGCCAAATGTCAGTTATTTCCATGTGTTTGGATATCCCTGTTTCATTCTGAATCAAAGGGACCAACTGTCAAAGTTTGAACCTAAAGCTGATGAAGGTGTGTTTGTTGGCTACTCTGCTATCTCCAACGCCTACAGAGTTTACAACAACAGAAGAAAGGTGATAGATGAATCTATCAATGTCACATTTGAAGAGTCCAAGAATGCTTCCACCAAAGCAGTTCCTGAATTGGTTTCAGGAGAACTTAACTTTGATGATCTGATGCATTCAAACAATGAAGAGGACTCAAAAGCTTCCTCTACACCCAGTGTGGAACCTGTTAATCATGATGGACATGATGATGATTATGTCAATACACCCTGTGTGAATAAATGTACTGACTTAATTACAACTGCATGTCCAGAACCTATCAATGCTGATTTTCCTAGTTCCTCTGCTGAAATGTTCAACAGTGGTCAGACATGTTCAACAAGTGAACATGCTCAAGACAACAGTGTGTCTGAAAATCTTGAGAACTGTTCAACAGGACCTACTGAAAATGTTAATAACTCAGGAGAATCATCATTGAAAAATGATCCTAAGTGGATCAGGTGTCACCCCAATGATCAAATAATTGGTGACATCAACAAAGGGATACAAACTCGGTGGGACAGCTTAGGGAACTTTTGTATGTTCTCTAGCTTTGTTTCACTGATGGATCCAAAGAAGGTGGATGAAGCATTAAAAGATTCCAATTGGATCACTGCCATGCAGGAAGAGCTCAATCAATTTGAGAGAAACAAGGTATGGAAGCTGGTCCCTGCTCCTAAAGGTAAAACTGTAATTGGCACAAAATGGGTTTTCAGGAACAAGATGGATGAGCAAGGTCATGTCATTAGAAATAAGGCAAGACTGGATGCTCATGGCTACAGACAGGAGGAAGGAATTGACTAT
Source organism: Centrapalus pauciflorus (assembly GCA_020465985.1). Classification (NCBI taxonomy): domain Eukaryota; kingdom Viridiplantae; phylum Streptophyta; class Magnoliopsida; order Asterales; family Asteraceae; genus Centrapalus; species Centrapalus pauciflorus. Next base: position 30,589 of record JAANYP010001478.1, on the reverse strand, counting down.
GATGAAACATTTGCTCCTGTGGCCAGGCTAGAAGCAATTCGTTTGTATCTAGCCTATGCTGCTCATAAGAGCATTAAGGTATTTCAAATGGATGTGAAGAGTGCATTTTTGAATGGGAAGTTGCAAGAAGAAGTATATGTCAAGCAGCCTCCAGGTTTTGAAAATGAACAGCACCCAGGATTTGTCTATAAGTTGGACAAAGCTCTCTATGGTCTCAAACAAGCCCCTAGAGCCTGGTATGACACTCTTACTGAATTCCTTATGAGCAATGGGTACTCCAGAGGTAAAGTGGATACCACACTGTTTATAAAGAAGGTGAAGTCTGACATTATGCTTGTTCAAATTTATGTGGATGACATAATATTTGGTTCTACTAATGAGCAGCTATGCAAGAATTTTTCATTACTCATGAAATCTAAGTATGAAATGAGTATGATGGGAGAATTAACTTTCTTTTTAGGATTACAGGTTAAACAAACCTCAACTGGAATTTTTATAAATCAAAGAAAGTACACTTTAGATCTATTGAAAAAGTTTAAATTTGATCAAAGTTCTCCTATTAAAACCCCAATGGCAACCAATGTAAAATTGGATGCTGATGCCAGTGGCAAAGCTGTTTCAGTAACAGCTTACAGAGGCATGATTGGGAGCTTGCTATACTTGACTGCTAGTAGACCTGATATTATGTTTGTCACCTGTTTATGTGCTAGGTTCCAAGCTGATCCAAAGGAATCTCATCTAGCTGCTGTTAAAAGAATCTTCAGATACCTGAAGGGTACACCAGGTTTGGGTCTTTGGTATCCCAAAGACTCAAGTCTTGAATTAACAGGATATTCAGATTCTGATTTTGTAGGCTGCAGGTTAGATAGGAAAAGCACAACAGGTGGATGTCAACTTCTTGGTGGAAAGTTGATTAGTTGGAGTAGCAAGAAGCAGAACTCAGTGTCCACTTCTACTGCTGAAGCTGAGTACATTGCTGCGGGAAGCTGCTGTGGGCAGATTCTGTGGATGCAGCATCAGCTTGAAGACTATGGGCTTGTGTATAGGAAAACTCCTATTCTGTGTGATAATACAAGTGCCATAGCCATCTCCAACAATCCAGTATTTCATTCAAGAACAAAGCATATTGAAGTCAGACATCACTTCATCAGGGATCGCATTCAGAAAGGTAATGTGGAGGTAAGTTTTATTTCCACAAATGAACAGCTTGCAAACATTTTCACCAAACCTCTGGATGAAACAAGGTTTAATTACCTTGTCAGCAAGCTGGGCATGTTAAATAAGAGTGACTAAGTGTTCTCTCAGGTCTATGAAGTTATATGTCTCACACTGCTCAAGTCTCTCAGAACAGCTTAGACAGAACAGGCTATGCATGTTCTATACTTAGCCATTTTTCTGAAAAAGTTGAACAACTTGAGCACAGAACAGGCTGAACAACAAACAGGTTGTAAGTCCAGCCTGCTCTGATGGTTAAATCCTCAACCTGTTCATTCCTTCACACTGCCTTACAAGCCTTTGTCTTGTAACCTGTTCAAATATTGAACCCAACCTGTTCTCACAACTGAGAACAGGCTGAAGGCACAGTTTGAAGGGAGAACAGCTTGAAGAATGAATAACATGTGTTGACTCTGCTCATCACAGGGTTGACCAACAGCTTAGACCAAATATTTTAATTACCTTTCTTCACAATTAAGTTACTTAATTAATGTTTTATTTAACTTAATTACTGCGGATAATGTGGATTACGTGTGTAAGTGATTAAAAAGAAATCGAGTGGTCTGACAAACGGTCTGACATGGACAACCGTTCCGTTTTCCGTTAACGACTTTTTCAAATCAAACCGCCCAAAATCTTCTCTCTCATACACACTCACATTCGAATCCTATAAATACCTAAATACAGTTTCATCTTCGTCTTCCTCATCACTTCCAGAAATCCTCAAGAACCCTAAAATCGACTAAGTGTCTTTTGCTTCTTCAACCTCAAAAAATTCCCAAATGGCTCACAGACCTAATCCCTTTCTCCCAGTGTTCGTTGGTGAGGATGTTGTCAAACACTCATCAATCACCACAATGCTGACCATTAAGCCCACCAACTACATTGCAAACCTCACAATCCCCAAAAACTATGTGGGGAAGGGCTATGACCAAATGGTGGAGTTTCTGAAAGTTCATCCGTTGAACTACGCCATGACTGCATCTCCTGGTGTCCTGTACCAGGAGATGGTGTATGAATTCTGGTACACATGCTCCTACAATCCCAACACTAAGGTCATCAAAGGAACGATTCTTAATGGAACTCAATCCATTGAGATAACAGTTGATCTTCTGAGGGAGGTTCTTCATCTGCCTGTTGCTGAGTCTTATGATCTGCCCCAGCCTGAGAACGAGCAAATGGGAAATCTGCTACGCTTTGTGGTGTAGCAGAACCCAAAATTGGAGCAACATTGTACAGGAAGGAGTTGTCACCCACTTACAGCTTCTTATTCGCCTCTGTGGTGATGTGTTTCAGCAGCAAGGTTGGTTCCTTCGACCAACTCAGTAGAGATGAAGTTCCAATAGTCCTACAGCTAGTGGATGGGACTACTCTTGACATGGCTAAGTGGATCTTTTTGAACATGAGAAACCTGGTGCAGCAAGAGCCAAGACCAGCTGCTGTCCGTTATCCCAGGTTTCTGAGTCACATTTTCAGCCATGTTTGTGGTGAGCAACTTTACAACTCTCAGCCCCTCCTTAAGTCTGTTGCATTCCCTGTCATAGGGAATAGAATTTTTCATACTCCTGTACTGCAAAATGAGCCTCCTCTATCCACACCAATGAGGAGGCTGTTAGGATTGGTGGAAGGACCCTCTCCTGTGAGGGTGGATCCAGAAGCTGCTGCTCCCGCCAGAAAATCCAAAGCCAGGTCCAAGATTGTTCAAAGGACCATGGCAACTGAAGCTGGGCCTGCTAAAAAGAAGGCCAAAACAGCTCAGACTAAGTCTGCTCCTTTAGCCTCTGTGGCTGAGGAAGAGCAGACTCCTCACCCTGGCTCATCTGTTGAGCCCGAAGCCTTTGTGGCTGGTGCCTCTGTGGCACAAGAGACTATGGAACAGGCCAGCCCCACTGTTCCTGACCCAGTCTCACACCCTGTCCATACAGATCCTCTCCCCTCTCCACAATCACCCACATCATCCATTCATTACCAACGCAAATCACTAGCTAAAAAGAAAACAGCCCACAAAACCACCTCCTCTGTTCCCTCTCAACAGGGTTCAGTTGAAAAAGAAGCAACCTCAGCTGCCTCTCCTATTTTGGGAGAAGGTTCAGCTCATCTGGAGCATGCTTCACTCCAATCTGAGTCAACCCAGAGTCAGCCTAGACCCTCTGGTTCCTCCCAACAGGAACTAGTTGTACAAATGGAGATACCCACATCAACTATCCCAGCCTCCCAACAGGCTGAGGATATTGAAAGACAGGAGTCCTCTCCACTCCATACTGTGTCCACACTGTCCCCCACTAAAATCTCCTCACACCCTGAGTCTGCACGAGGTGCCCACGCTGCTGATATAGACCAAGACACTATAAGTTTTTAATCGTATGATTATAAATTTGGCAAAAATTGCATAAAATATTAAATTACATTTTTATTAGTAAAAGAGAACAAAATTTTAAAATTAAAAGATTCATAATATAAATAGTAAACATATGTGTCAAAAATAAATAACAATCCAAGAAATAAATACACATCTCATTAGTATTTTTAATAGTCGTATAATAAATAAAATAAACCAGATGATAAACAAAAATAAAAAAATCAAACTCATTGAAAAAAAAAGTATAAATATTGAAGTTGATGGATTATATATTGTCAGGATCTAAAATATGAATTACCAAGACTAACTGATTTGAATTTATCAGAGTATAAATCAATAATCTTGCTTTGAATCAAAGTTTAATCAAGAAGTTTGCGGAATAACACTTAATTATTTTAACAAAAACTTTCAGAATCAATAATAAATAAACACACAGGAATTAATCAAGACTGTTTGTATTGCTGAATTCATCAATTACAATCACCTCTAATCTGTTTGATTAGACGAAGAACACAGACTGTTCTTAGGGTTTTACAACCTTAGAGGCTTAAGAAAACTTAATCAACAAAGCAATTACAGACTCAAAATATGCAGAAACTCCTATACAATAGAACGACCTATTCTCTGTATTTATATTGCTTCTTGAAATGTTTCCTTGACGAACTATGACTTCTCTGATAGTAGATATGCTGGAATCTTCATGTAGATATCGTTTCCTGAAAATTAGCACTTTCTGTTTCTGAAACTGTTGAGCAGCTTGAATCTCTTGACAGCATGAACTGAGCAGCTTGAGTTGATTTGCTCTGGCAGCTTGAACTTTTACACTGGCAGCTCGAGTTTCTTCAACTAGCAGCATGAACTTTGTATTTACATGTAAAATCTACTAACAGTGTGAGAAGTCTAAACTAACAGCTTGAATGTACTTAAACTATTTCCCAACAATCTCCCCCTAACTTAAATTCTTTACAAGACTTTAAGTTCTATAAAAAAATGGAAATGAATAAGTAAGCTGTTATTTACAAACCAAGGCTTACAAAACTTACAGCTGTGCAAGTTTATGATCTATAGCCTTCAAAAATTCTCTCTTCATCTCTTCTTTATCACAAGATATTCTAGCTGATTTGATTTTCAGCAGCATATCTTTTGAAAAATTGAAATACTCAAGATTGAAGAAAATACCAGACCCATCTGTGAATTTGATTCTGAATGTCTTTGATTTGACAAACAGATCAATCTGCTTGATCTTTTTCCCTTTCTTTTCAGCATCTTCTATCTCTTGTCTTGCAAACTCAGAATCAACCACTGTACTTAGATCTTTTATGAGTTGCTTGACTTGTGGAAGAGCAGACCTTACTTGTGTAACTGACCCTATATTGTACATCTTTATCAATTCATCTCTGGTCAGCTTCTGTACTATCTGCCAAAAAGTGTCATACTCTTCTTCAGGTCCGGACTCTCTTCTGATTACAAACTTTATTCTCAAGTCACGGTCATCCAGTGACTTAGCAAACCAGTAGTTAATTTGATGCTTTGTAAAATCATGCTGATCAATCAGCTTCTCTATCTCCATAGCCTTTTGTAGTTGTTGCTCAAAGAGCACTCTCTTAACCGATGAAGGAATAGGGACAACTGCTTGATCAGTGGGAGTAGGTGCACTGACACCAGCTTCAGTTTGGACTGATTGGGTTGTTGGTTGGACTTCTTGGGATGGTTGAGCTTCTGGAGAGACTGTTGTTCTCTGTCTTTTGTCCATCTCCTTATCATGAATCTCCTGCAGCCTTTCAGTAGACATGGACTGAGCCATTTTCTTTGGAATACCTGCTGCAAAGGCAAAATTGATAAGAAATCTTTTATGCTCAGCCTTGGAGTGCCCTGTTGGCATCTTTCTTTTCCTTGCTCCTTGCTTGACCACAAACCCCTTTAAGTAATCACCTAAAGTCTCATCATCATCCATTGGGGTTTGGGCTTGCTGCTCTAATTCTTTGTCTTGTTCTTCTGCTATTTTTCTGGCAACTTCAGCATCAAAGGCAATTTGGGCTTCTTTTGAGGAAAATTTATGCTTTGGAGACTCAATGAGAATGCCCTTGCCCTTGTCTTTTGTAGCAGATGTTGTAGCTTGGACTGTGCTTGATGAAGCTTGAATTCCTTCTCTGATCACAACTCCAGTGGCTTTTGAAGGAACAGCTTGAGTTTCTAGGCTAACAGCTTGAGAAGCTGTTGGGACTGCTAGCGTAGAAACTGGAACTGTTAGTGCTGCTTGGACTGTTGTTGTTGGAGCTGCTTGGACTGATGTGGGAACCTTCTGATTCTCCCCCTATTTGGAAGCATTGGTTTGGTCAGAAGAAACCACAACCTTTGCCCCTTGGGTTTGAATCATCTGCTCTAACTTCATAATTTTATTTCCACAGAGTGTGAAGCCTCTGTGAAGATAATCCATTCGCTTATTTTGAGCAGCATCTGCCTGCTTGAGAGCAAAAATTTGAGCCCCCTGTGCAGCAATGATGGACATTTGATGGTCCAACATAGCTACTGCAGGTTTGAGTCTGGGATCTGTTAAGAGCATTTGTTGCAGACTAGCCTCAAGATCAGAGAACACCTGAGGTGCTTGTGATCTATCACTGACATTAAGACCAGAGGTAGAAACTTCTGGGCCCCTCTTTTCTTGGTTCTGGGGACTTCCAGCTTTTGTTTGCACACTTGCTGTTGCCATGGGCGTGGTCTTAGCTATGTTGGCACTGTCCTGTGCCTCTTGTGCAGAGACATCAGTAGTGCCAGCCACAGAACCCATATGAACCATCTCTGAAGAGATGTTCACCTCTTGAGAGAGAATGGGAGTGTCCTCAACTGGTTCCCTTTGGATATTCTGTGCAGGAGTATCCTCCTGCACAGGGATATATGGCTCTTGCTGATGGGAGGAGGAGGAAGGAGCTCCTGGTCCCCTTTTTCTTTTGTATATGTTTCTGAGTGGGCGTGTTGGCTGTACAAAAGGATCAGAGGGAGTTTGTGTATCGGGAGGAGGGGGTTGGGGTTCTGGGGGTGTAGCAGTGATGATAGGCGGAGCCTGCTCAGGACCCTCTCCTCTGTGTTGTGGAATAATGTTCATCATTGCAGAAGGCAATGGAACATCAACACTCAAAAAGTTGGCACTATGTTTCAAAAGTCTCTTAATAGAGGATAGTGAGTGCCGGTGGGAAACATGTATCCTTTTATGTGTATGAGAAGATGTGCAGGTGTGTGCAATGATTTCTGCTAAAAATCTAGGATACATCAAAAATTTCCCACTCTTTAGGGAATGATGGCTTAACATCCCCTGGAAAATCATGTTGGAAAAATTGAACCGTTGGCCTGTGGAAAAGCACACTAAGGCAGTGGCAATGTTAGATGAAAATTCAGACCAACCAGTTCTTTTGGGGCTTATGCACTGCTGAATGATATGTACAAGAAATTTCCATTTAGGAGAAAAATGGGCTTTTAAGAAAGTAAAAGAATCAGCAGGACCCCTATAACTGATATTAAAAAGACCTGTATGTAAAGCATCAAGGGTTAGGTCAGTTATACCTGTGGCATCTTGAAGATGCAAGTGATGTCGGATGGATTCCTCAGTGATATGGATATCAGTTCCATCAATCTTGGAAAGGAGGGTAGGCACTCCATTGATGGTTTGAACAGATGCATGGTTCCAAAACTGTTCTATATGGGAGATGTATATAGTAGGGTTTATGGATAGTGCATGATGGATATGGAGTGCCTGAGGAAATCCATCATTGCATGGAACGGTTGGAGTTCAGCGTGTTTCAGAGTGTATGGGAGGCAGTTGTGTTCTTTTACGAACTCCATGGATGAACAAACGATGGTTTTAGGGTTTGAAAGAAGAATGTG